>VZTT01075541.1:837-15110 GCA_013400855.1 Buphagus erythrorhynchus
ATAGTGCATGACATTCAGTTAAGAGATTAGTGTAGCATTCAGCTACAAAATATAATGCTGATTCAGATTCTAATGCCTCAAAATGAGAAACTTTTTTTTTTTTTTTAAGATGGAAAACAACATGCAGGACAACAGCAGTAAGAACAATATAAATAGTATCCCTGATTCTGCCTGGAACCATATTAGAATTAGTATAATATGAAAGTTATTTGGAATCCCAAATACAGGGGTTCTGAGTATTATCCCATTACTATGAATATATTGTAGCCCAGCTGAAAAATATGCCAAGATCAGTTTAAGCTCTCTAATTTTGTACAGATCTCCAATTCTATTCACATTACTCATATTTCACTTTCCCTCTTGGAAACTGTTTGCATATAATGATGATTAAAGACTTGGCTATATATGGATCTATATCAATAAGTACAGAGATAGATACAATTCACACCAACACAAAGCTGCACATATATTTGGATGAATGTGTCAATTCTCACTTCTGAGCTCAAAGAGAAAATGATGAATGTTAATAAATATTAATGCCAACAGGGCAGCCTGAAAGCAATCTGAGCTCTCTTTTCCTTTGAGTCTGTTTCCAGTTACTGTCTCAGAGTTCTGAGCTACAGCAGCTCTTGCCTCCCATCTAGTGTCCAGAGAACTGACTGCCAGACACAGCATCCAGCTTCCCCTGCTCTTGCAGGGACACAGCACTTCTGCAGAAGGCAGCTGATCCACAGTGCTTACATTTGTTCCAGAAATCAAATTAAATTACCCTAAATTACAATGCAATAACCCCTGGCAGCCTGAAGCACTGCACTCTATGAGATACACTGCATAGAGACGGGAGCTGCCCTCTTTTTGTTGTTTTACCTGGTAGAAAAAAGATTGTTCTGGGGTATTAGCACCCCCAAGTTCCCCCCTCAGGTACTTACTAGGAGACAGTGAATGGGATTTCCTCTCAGATCCGTGTGCGGAGCCTGCAACAAACTCCAGTCTCTCCCTTTGTTGTAGGTGATGAAAGTTTTCACTTGGTTGTCAATCTTCTTGTTAGCCAAGAACATTCCCTTTATCCCTGCTACCTAGGAAAAATTGACATGGCTGAAAAATAGATCAAGTCCATGCAGGTTCTGTGCATGTCCCTTTTTCTCTGTCAAACCCACAAGGGCTCTGATAGCTCTGTCAGTGTGGTCAGTGTCAGGGCCAGAATTGCCAATGTACATCAAAGGCCAGCTGGGGTGCTGGGGAAAAGATAAAGCCATCACAGGTGTAAAGATGACAAATGGGAGAGAAATACTGTACTTCACAATCATCATGGGAACATGGCAAGATGTCAGTAGCATTATCTGTGAAGTGACAACCTCACAACTGTGTAGGCATCCTTCCCCCTGAAAGATGAAATATGTACAGGCAATTATTTTTCTCTTGCACAACAGCAGTAGGAAACAGCAGCAATTTTGACCTTGTGAAGAAAAGAGCAACACACACACATAAACTTGCAGTTCAGTGTTTCTATTCTCATCCAGCCTTCTTCAGACATTTCATCTAAGGATCTCAATGTGTTTCATAATTACCAGTGTTTCAACAGATAACTAGGGGCACAGGGGTATTTTTATAATGGTTTTGTATTTTGAGGAAAGCAAACCACTGGTGACTTAAGCAAGGCCATACGGAACGCTAGTTACAGAGCTGGAGATGAGGTCTTCATCCTTCTACTTTTTCCTGGTGTTTTACTCAACAGTTTAAATCCACAGACCTGCAGGAGGATTTTGCAAAGACATGACGCTAACAGATTCACATTGGAACCAAGCCTAAAAGTATCTTAGTGAGGAGAAAAAAAAATCAACCTCAAACCACAACTCACACTGCAGAATGTTCCCATCTTCTCAGCACACCGAAAATCAATAGCCCAATAGCTGCTGCAGCTTGAGAATGAATTTGTTAGGCTGTCATTCTGTAATCTGAGTGCTGCAATAAAAAGGGAACTGAAATCAGGGGAAGGAGGGGGAAAGTGAGAAACTTTTTGGTTTCCAGCAAGTCTGTTCAGTCATCCACCTCACCCCTGCTTATGATGTAGAATTAGCAGACAGAATCATTCATCAAGAGTTTTTATTCACACAGATTAAATGACATGCCATGGCAAACAGTTACACAGCAGATTCAGAGCTTTTTCCAGCTCAACCCATTTAATTATGTGGCTAGATTTGGATGCTACAGCTACCAGTGGACAGGACCTTATGGCACTTTTAATCATGTGCTGTGAGACTACTTGTGTACAGTGCTTTGGTACAGCACAGTGATGTATTTAGTCATTCAAATGGCACCTTCCTGAATTTCATTTGAAGTTCATAAAGACTTTGACATGGCATGCTATAAAGGGCAATAGTCTTTAAATTAAATAGTTAACTAATTCATTGTTGATATAAGCAGAAAAGGGATAACCTTTTCAATTTCTCAGCTGGATTATTTGATCCCACCCAACTAATTATTCAGGATTTCTTTGTTGTAGTAGAAAGGCACCCTGAAATGACAAGGGTACTCCTGTCTCACAGTGATATTGCATGAATAGACAGGGATGGAAAAATAACATAGTTCTGCCTTTACTACCAGAGGCTAGAGCCTATAGTTGCAATTGTACTTCACTTAGTTGCTGTCCCAAAATTGTTCTATTATATAGGCCCTGTGAAACGCTGGCCATAAATGATTAAAGAGCATTTTATATATCAGGCAATAAAATTGTCCTGAAACCCTGATTTTTTTTTCGTTTTATGATTCTAGTCATGGGCTGGGACTCAGAATTCTTTCCTGAGAAAGCAAAGTTATTCTGTCAGTCTCGGACAGCTTTATCTTTAAAAAAGACTGCACACACAAGCTTGTGTACTCTCAGAAGGAAGAGACAGACCAATTGCATATACACAACCCTGACACACACAGGGAGCTGTTCAGCCCTGCTGCTCACACAGTCATTACAGAGAAAGACCCAGGCAAGCAAGTGCATGACCAGCAGTGGTCAGAGAGGAAAGCACTCCATCAGCTCCCACACAGGAACTGCAGAATCCTCACCACCCTGAATGCACTGTGTGCAGATACTAATGCTGCTCTACAGCTTCAGGAAGATCCACACAAGACACTTGAACACACAACTCTGAAGACATTTTTCACTCCCCATCACCATACATCAAACATACTTCTCAGCCAACATACATACTGCTAGAAGAAAGCAAGTTCCAGAGTGACAGGCATACATAGCAGAGCTATAGACACACCTCCTCACAGTCTGCTGTCACTTCAGTCATGGATTGCCACAGGCAGGACTGTCCTGCTGTGGACCATTCCAGCAGAGCCATATTGCATCACTGGGCAGACACAGGAACCAGAGAGGGCACTCAGACACAGGGGTCAGTGATTCAGCTCTTCCCTCTCTTTAGGAGGTGGTCAATAGGACAGCCTTTTTGTGAACTCAAGGAGACACCATGAAAGAAGTTTTATTTTCTCTTTGTACCCGCTGCAATTCCTTACTTAGCAGCATTGAGCAGATTTACCCTTGATTTAGAATTAATTTAGGAATTACACACACCAACATGTTCACTGCAATGCAACCAGAAAAACTTACTTCTAACACCTGAAAAAAATGTACACAGACACCTGCATTAAACAGGCCTTTCTCTGGCATCTTCTCTAATTATGATGCTTTTTAAAATATACTGCTGCCACCCGAGAAGGACTCGTTTGGCAATCTCTCCACTTACTTTTAATTTATCTATGGATTTTTTTCTTCCCTTCTCTTGCCTTCCTCTCCATTTTCCCCTAGATCACTATAACAATCTGACTCAGAGAACCATGCTGGCTGGTTCTCTGTTCCCTTCCAGCAAGAACATCAAACTGAAAGGAAGATTTGTGCCAGGTTCCATGTCAGCCAATATTCCTTCCATCTAGATAATCAGCAGATATGATGCTGTAAGTCTGATTGCATCAATTTCAATCCAGGTTGCTGTGTGGTGTCAGATGAATAAAACAAAACAAAAGATTTTCTTTACCCCTGGGATGTAGGACACTTTTACATAATGCAGCAAAGCTGCTTCCCCAGCTGACAGTAATAAGATGCAACAGTTTTTTCCATGGGCAGCCAGCACTGTGAAGAGATTAATGGTAAAAAATGTCCAAATGACTGAAATGGCAGTGCCCATCCTCTCTGGTCCAGCTGCACTGCTGTATAACTCTTGGGCTCTCTGAACAATTCAAGGTGGTTTCCAAGCAGAGGGCAGCTGAAGGAAAACTGCAGAGCAGAGCTAATATTGAGACAGTGATGGGGAAATAGAGGGAGCATCCTCATCTTCAAAGGCACTCAGATCTACTTTATGACCTTTATTCTAAATGGTCAGAAAATACCCTGGAGGAGACCTGAAAACAGAACCTGACCCTCAGAACAGCATCTGAGGATTAAATTTCTCCTCAGCTGAGTGCTTGTCTCCAGAGGGAAAATAGGTATCAGAGCAAGAGATGGACAAGGGCACATTAGAGGTCCTACTCTTAGGATCAGTTGTCATAGAAGACAATGCAAATCGGCCTTTTTATGGTGAGCTTAAGCAGAGCACACTTGTTCAGAAAAAGGCTCAGGGTAAAGGGGGCATCAAAATGAGGTATGAGAGTTTCCATGTTCATGGGATAGCCCAAGATGACATACCTATAACCACTTAAGTTCCCAGAATAGCTCAATCTGAGAAAGGTGACAAGGACAGCTGAAAATTACAGTCTCTCCTTAACTTCTAAAACAAGAGAATAGATTGCCAGAAATGCAACAAAAATCAGAGAATGGTATTACTGAGAATGTTGGGAGCTTTCAGAGCCATAGAGCCAACATGGGTCCAAGCAGGATTTTGGCTGACAGACAGAGTTCCTCTTAGCAACTGAATGAACTATTCCACGACTTTTTCCTATGCATCAAAGAGCCATGAGCTGTTCCTCACCTGAGAACCTATTGGTGAATACAGCAGTAAATCCAGGAAGGGTAAAACTCTGTGTTTAATCATTTGTTGGCTTTGCTGTTCACATGCATTTTACGAGACTGATGTGCAAGGAGGAAATGGTCCTGGCATCATGTGAGCTCCTGAGATAGCAATGAGATGTTTGGAGTTATGACATACCTCATAGAGGTCAATCATCACATTCCCCTCCAGCCCTTGGCTACTCTTGACGTTTTCCAAGGCCAGGGTGAAGTAGATCCCTCGGGTGTCAGAGATGTACAGATTGTATGTGTCGTTCTGGTTCCACTCTTGTACAGCTGCAAAGACCTGATTCTCATCTGTGCTGATGACATGCATGTCCTGGGGAAAGAAAAGAGAGGCAGGTTACTCAAGGGAGCTCTGTGCTGCCATTTCCAATGGCACCAAAGGAACTGGGAGCAGCAAGGGATATATTCAGGCTGGAGTTTAACAGGGAACTCAGTAGACAATACTGCTGCATTTTATTATTGTGTTCTCTACAGCCACTGTAAGCAGGTAATTCCATCCAGGAATATTTTACACCAGCTCTCCTCTGCCAATTTTTCAAAGTAGTAATTAACTGATGAGGTGTTAATTGAACATTTACATTGGCACTACAGTGTTATACAGCAGCACTTTCACTCCCCTTACCAACACTTTCATTTTAATGAATGTTTTTTCTGGGGAACAGGGAGGGCTGTTTGTTTTTTGGGTTTTTTTTTCCTTTTTCCGTTCAGCATCTGAGTGATTCCACTCATGACTATGGAATCACAGATATTAAAAAACTAGGGGTTTAAAAAAAAAAATCATCTGAAACATCTGCTTCTTGCCCAGCTTTCAGAAGTCAAATATGCTCAGGACCTGACACAAGCAGGAACTAATGAGGGAACATCTGCTGTTACCTACTGTTTCTAATGACAATGTGGGCTGGAGCCAAGACCTGGGACCACTATACTAAACAGAACACCCCAAGAAATAAAATAGAAAAACAACCCTAATCCTCTCTAGGTACAAAGAACAGAAATGTATTTAGATCACTAGCATTATGAGTGAGGTTTTGTTTCACTCTGTTTCTTCTCTGTGTTACAGCAGGCAGGGAGCAATGAAAAGATTGCATAAGTAAAGAAAAAGAGGAACTATTGAACCTGATCACATCTTTCAATGCCTGGAGAAATTATTACCCATTTTATTTTATTTTCCATTACAATGGAAAAAGCCACCAAGAGAGAGATTGTTATAATGAAATTCCCAGGTTCCATCTGCCCAGCACAGGCACGCTGAGTTCTTTGGTGCCATAAAAATCTGTGGAGGTAGGAAAAGAAATGAAGATTTCTTAGTACCAGGTGATTCTCAGAAGACTCAGCTGTTTGGTCTGCTTTGGGCAGATATCCCAAAGTTACTCTACTTCCATGAATCTCAGCCAGGACTTTCTATATGCAAAACAGAACTTTATCAGAAAATATACTCTTTGGAAGCTGATGCTACTTCTCCCTTCTGCTAATAATAGCCTTTGAAAATTCAGTGTCTGGTGGCTTTTTAGGGAGGATTAAAACTTCCAGATGAAGCCTTGTAATGTAAAAATAAAAAAGTAATATAATGAAGAAATTTGATCTATAAATTTGAAAGTGGATTCACAATGGAGTTAAGATTCAGAACAGTTGCTTGCTCATCCAGATCCGGATCTGAATATAGAGTGGATGAATGTGCACTTGATTTACTTCCTTCTTTGCACTGGAGAAAATCATGTCCCAGAAGATGGGCTCGTTTTGTGAAGGAACAGATTGGCTTAATTCCCAAGGCAATAGCAAAAGTAATATAAGTCCCACTGAGTCCTACTAATTTTGGCTGTGAGCAGACATCCTGTCTCAGCTCCAGCTGTGCCAGCAGGAGTTCCAGCCACAGCTGCTTGTCTGTGGCTCCTCTTGTCAGACTGTCACCCTGGTTCAATCTGCTGGTAGATCTACATCAGCAGGTGTTCCCAGAGTGCTCCAGGCAACATTGGCTAGCACAGCTCTAATCTCAAGTGCTAATTTCTGCATATGGGACACATGGGAAGGCCTCACCATTTAAACACAGACAGAAATTATAATTGAAACTTGGTTTGTCTGGTGAATGAATATACTTTTTCATTATCTTACCATTTCATTCAATAGTTTTGTAAAAACTGGGGGAGAGGGGTAAAAAGATACTTTGATCAACACCGGAGAAAACTAAAGACAATTTCACAAATGCTGAAGAAGCAAACAAGTTAATTTATTCACCAGATGCTTCCTGCATTTGATCATGCTGGAAGATGGAAGATGGAAGTCTAAAGAAGATTCCAGTAAGGCTGAAGGAATTTAAGCCTAGGGAAGCAGAGATTGAGGCAGAATTGGCATAATACATGTAATGCAGAAAGTAAAAAAATATAGGATTCCAACTGTACCTTTGGGGATAAATTAACTTCCTCTTAATATGGCCTTGTCCAATACATGCAGCAATGATGCACAGCTTTGATAGAAAAGGATTAGTATATGGGCATCAAATAGATATTGGACCAGCATCAGGAATTTCTTCATTTCCACACTGGGAAAATTAAAATTAATCAGCATATCATATTATGTTTCATATTATGTTGGGGTTTTTTTCAGGGTGGATATTAATTCCTTGGGAGGGAGGAATAATACAAAAAGACAGCCTTCATCTTGATATAGCAGGAATGTAAAGCAAGGCACCTTTCTCAAATAGTCATCATCACCTTTAGGGGCTCTCCTTGCATTTGTCTACTGAGAGCATGAGCATTTTTGTCTCTGTTCCAGAACACAGTGCAAGTACATTAATATGCAGTTCTACTATCTGTCCCTTTTGCCTTTTCAAAGACTAAAGTAACATGATGCTGTACATGGGTTTGATCAGGTGTCTCCTCAAATTACTAAAAGCCAAGGCTTTCTGAATTACTAAACAATTGCCCCTTTTGAATTTGGTCAGGGAACAACATTTTTCCTGGCAAGTTAAATACTAGGGATGTGTAATGCCAGTTTTATTCTGCCAGCTCAGTTGGTCAGAGCATGGGGCTAAAAACAACAAGGTTGTGGGATCAATCCCCGCATGGGCCCTTCACTTAAGAGTTGGACTTGATGATCCTTGTCTGTCCCTTCCAACTCAGAATATTCTGTGAAGTGTCTTTGAAGATGCTGGATCTTGCCTTTGCTTTCTGTGAAATTACTGGGGCTGTCAGCTCTTTTAAGGTCTGTATTTAAGGATCTTATTTATTTTTGTTATTGCTTCTTCCATCAGGATGTCCATCCTAAGGTTGAAAGCAGGTGATGAATTTAAAACAGAGGTACCATATGCACCCATCCCATCACTATTCAACCCAATACCAGTTAAGACAGGTCTTTTCAAAAGAGAAATTGTTTGACTTGCTTCAGTATTCTCAAATGTCTGCCTAGTGAATTGGTCTAAACTGGAGTAAATACACACTGTATGTACATTTAAGGTGATTATCATAAGTGACATTACAGTGTGTGACAAAGCTCACACTGTGGTGCTTTGATTAAGAGGTCTCAGTAAAGACTATTTACAGGGTTAACACAACCTGTATGCACATATGCAGGTGTCTGCTTGAATGGAACAGAGTTTCAAGTTTATTTAGGCTAGTAATCAAAGTAGCTACAAGGCTGTTAATGTGAGTAAGAATAATATTTCAGTTTGATTTGCTGTAGGCCATCCTGCCTGAGCAGCAGCATCACCTGCCAAGGCTGCCTGCTGTCACACACCTCCAGTTCAGGAAGAGTGACACTCAGAGACAAAAAGCTTGACATTTCCATCTTCAATTCCAGAAGTCACTTAGTAATGTTTGCCATATTTGGCCCCTCTTTCCTAGCTGAAGGAGATAAAAGAGAATTTGGGCATAAAAGAAGCTGTATGTTCCAGTTCCTTGAATAATATAACACTCTGTGCATTTTTCATAAAAGTGACTATTTTGCTTTGATAGCAGCCTCCTAAACAGCCACAGTTCCATTGTAGCTCCTTCCAAGCCAAATGCAGCTCTTCAGACTTTGAAGATATTCCGAGATTGTGACAAAGCATCTTTCTTTGGGTCAAATAACATGAATATATTGCTCCAATTCTTGTTCTCTGGAACACATTGTAATTTAATTCTAGAGCATTTTCTCTGGTTCTCCAGCGATCTCTTTGAGAAGGTGGACAAAAATAAGTGTGGGCTAAAGGAAACAATAAGTTTAAAGCTAAACGTGTCTCTACAGATGGTCTGAATGGTCTGTAAATAACAATTTTTATTTGGCTTTTACAATAACCATGCTAAAATGCAACTCCGTTGCTAAGGGCTCCTTCAAATAACACCTATTTAAATCTGATCTGAATTTACAGAGTAATTTCTCTTGCTTGGGCAGGAAGTTTCAAAGCAACCTATCTCAAAATGTGACTAAAAATTTTGAGGCAGACCACAGGTGTCCTGTGTCAGAGCGAAGGTCTCATGGCTGCTGCTGTGGTCCTCACTGTGTGCAGGCTGGTTTCCAGAGCTGACAGCAGGAGCAAAGGCTCCAGCAGCAGTGCAGGGAAGCTGAGGCACTGAAGGGCTGGGGTTGAGCTGCAGCCTGTTCAAATGAAGGTCACCCAGTCAATCCACTATAAACAGGTCTGATGGGTTGAGGAATCAAAGAGAGCCAGTTGTGAAATTAGCCACATTATCCCTTTGAACATTTTCACCTACAAAATCTGACCTTGCACTTTCTTTTTTTTCTTTTAACAGTCCCTGCTTAGCTTCTGGGAATGCTTTTGTCTTCTCATGTTAGACCTCATATAGAATCCATAAGATCATTTGCTACCTTTCAGCTTAAATCTCATTTAAGAGAGACTATATCAAGAATGAAAAGGCCAAAAAAAAAAAAGTCCTCAGTCTTTGTTAGGAATCCATTAGGACCCCAGCTGCAAATTGGTGGTTTCTTCAAAACGGAGCTAACATTTTATATAGGTCTTTCAAAAAATTCAGCTTCAGAAGGCAGAAATATCCTTTCAAGCTCCAGTGCTAATTCACCATTGTTAATTAGGCCAGAGACAGAGTAGGCACACAAAGACATCTTTCTACTTGGTTCCCATTAAAATCTACTAATGAGGCAAAGCACAAAAAGCAAGCCATACAAGACAGCGAGAGGAGAGGGGAATTTTAAGACCAAAAAAAAAAAAAGAAGAGAATACCCTCCAAAACTGAATTAATTAACCATAAAGAAATGGTAATTGATGTGGGCAGTGGTATCTGTCTACATTTCATGCTCATGTCCTTGACTAGCCAAAGTGCTGACTTTTGGTTTTAGTCCTTTCTTGCTTGCAAATGTTCTGTTAAAGAAGAATACTTTTTTCACTCATGGCATGGCATCTTGCAGTTACTTGTGTTGGACTCAAGATCTTCTGTGCAATCAAAGTATCTCTAGGCATATATTTGCATTCTAGCAGCAGCAACCTACCTTGGGCAAGGAGTACTTTGGCAGCTTCATCTGTGCAAATGGGCTCCTCCTATAAGAAACGTAATAATGTGGTCTTCCTCCTGATGTCAGCTACAAGAGAAGCAGGAAAGTTATCATCATCAGGTTTTTTTTTTTGTTTGTTTGTTTGTTTTTTTTTTTTTTATTATGAGAAAGAATATCCAAAAAAGCTGTTAAGAGAAATACACAGTGTGGTGGCAATGACTTAAACTGCAGTGCTGTTACAGCTGAGGAATAAACATTGATCCAACTGACAGTGGCTGAAAAAGAAAACAAGAGGAATCCCATTTTCAGCAAAGAGAGACAAAGGCTAGAATCTCGTGTGAAAACTTGTGAGTAGTGAAGTCTTGACTTCACTTGGGCCATGATATCACCTCCTGATACCACAGCTCTCCTGTGCCTTACCAGCACACTCTGTTCTTTGCTATCTGCAGAGCTGCCCTGTAGGCTGTTGATTAGACCAGCAGATTGGCAGACATGAGGCTTGATTTTTATTTCTGCTTCCAGCTTTGGTTCCTGGGTGGCCCTGGACAAAGCATCATAGGTATCTGCTACAAGATCAGCTAAATATTCACAGGTATGGAGGGCAGGAGAAGCTCAGTTGATTTGGCATTTTTGTGAATCTGGCCATATATTTAAGTGCATAAATACTGATTGCAGACCTTGAAAATGCTGGGTTAGAGCAATGTGAGGTATCATTTTCTACCACCTATTAAAGGAGGGAAAAAGAAAGAAAAAAGCTGTCAATTTTATCTGGCTTCCAGTGCTGCTGCAGTATAATCAATGTTTGTAAAGTACTTTGAAATCCTTGGATGAAAGATACTGAAGAACAAATATTCCAAGGGATTCTCCGTGCAGAACTTTGCTTTAATTGCTTGATACCTGAGCTTATCAAGAGTTTTCTTTAGTAGTAAGTGTTTTAATATGCACTGTAGTAGTTTAAAATGCAAGATACACAGAGGCCAGGTTCATAGCAGATTAAGTAAAATAAGCACTATTTCTCATTCTAAAGCTCTTCAACATTTTTCTTAAGGGAACCGGGCAAAACTTAGGGGAAGGAAGGTCAGAAATATTTTTTAATGAGAAAGTGTGAGTTTGTAAATAAAACAAGTTTAGTAGGAAAATAAACTCCCATTCCTTTATCCTAGTGCTTTTAAGCCTACTAATTCCTTCCAAATGGCTTAGTTGCAGAAAAACCAGATGGAGATCGAGGAAGGAAGGGCAGGATGGAAGGAGGGTGTTCATCTATTCCTCCAAGCTTACACAGCCTGGCATAGGGTTATTCCTCCTCTGAAGAGCAGAAGGGATTACACCAGATCCAGCTCAGCCAGCATGGCTGAAGAGAAACACTCCAGCTCCTGTGCCAGCTGAGCCACAAACACAGAGTCATTCTGGAATGAGAGAGCGTGGCTGCACAGTGACGCACGCCCCTGCTTCCCCTGCCACATCAACATTTCCTTTTTGCCTCAGACACACGAGGCACAAAAGCTGTTCTGAAGCGTATGCCCCAGATTTATTTGTGGATTATTTAGACTGGTGTTTAAGACTGAGTTCATTAACTGAAGCCAATTAGCAATCAACTAACCCAATGTAAAATATCAATCCTCTCTCTTCCCTCCACTCACAGGCATGCTAAAATATAAACTGTCTGGAAGCCCAGTTTAGTGCTAATCATCTCCAGTTCACCTCCACACTCCCTACAATTCTGTTGTTATTTTCCTCCTCTTCAGCTGACATTAAATGGACACTGGCAGCAGCCTAATGAAACCCACAGTGGTTCAAATCTATTCACCAGCTCTCACCTGGAACACAGCCTGGCTCAGTACATCCCATCTTCTGCCTTTTCACTATAATCACAACTGAGGCATAACAATAAAGCCTGATTACTCCTTTGGTGCTTTCCCTGACCCCCTCTCTTCTTTCTTATTTCCATCTCATACTCAAAAAAGCTTTGGTCTACTCCCTTGTAATAGCAGATGAGTGACACAGCACTTCCAGCTGGGGGGTTAAAGCAGTAATTCCAGAGTGCTGAAGAGATTGCAAGGAGTGGCACAGAGCACTCCAGCACACAAAGAACATACCTCAGGCAGGAACTCTATGGCCCTACAGTGACAAGAAACTAGAGCTTAAAGGAGCACAGTTAGCATTGTATCAAACCCACTCAGTGCCTTTATGGATCCAGTGTTGTCTGAGCAGTTCCAAATAACATACATGCACACACATGCAAAGGAATGCAAGAGAAAATAATAGAAGATAGAATAATATAATATAAAGTAATAGAATAAATAGGAGAAGAGGGTGTTCTGCACCTGAACAAAGACATAATCACCCTGGACGATCAGGGAGTTATGGTCAATGTAGCCTGGAAAGGGTTTGCTGCGAGTGGCTTCACTGCAGTTCTGCATCTTGCAGGTGATGTATTGGGCATCTGAAAGGAAAAGAACAAAAACAATACACTTGAGATCTGAGCACAGTTTCTTCCTACTGCCATAAAGCTGTTTGCTGAGGTGGCACTTTTGCTTCCCAGATTCATGTGCACTGAATTGAGACCATCCATTCAACACCACACAACCCTCCTTTCCCCTGCATCCTTTGTAAATCCACCCTTGATTACTTTCTTCCTTTAATATCCTTCCTTCTTTACTTGCCTCAACCTCCCACTATTTCTTTTGTTCTGCTCTAGATCAGATGTCAGAGCTATACATTTTTACCAAGGGAGAACCTTCTATGATGCACCTCTGTATTTCCTACAGCACTTACACTCTGTCGAGTAATTCAGATCGACTTGGAAAGTACCTCAGACCAACTCCTCTTCAGGGGTTTTACCTACTTCTCTGTTGACAGCACAGGTAGATGCACTCTGGCAGACCTGGGAAATCATTCCACACTCTCTTGTAACTAGAAGTCTTAGCAGTTTGAAATTAAATAGTCTAAATGCAGCCATCCATCTCGCAGCCATGCAAGCCATCTCATCCACAGTCACTACGTGGCATGTCCTCTCCTCCTATTCTGAAGCACTGCAAGGTGCTCATCTCATAATGTGTCACCTGAAGAAAAACAATTAGAATTCCTTCACGGGGACAATTTATCCTAGAATACAGAACCAGATTCTCTGTAATCGTTTGGACTCTTCCAGATTCACTAAGAATTGATACTTTGTTTTATGACAAACCTGATCCACACAAGGAACAATTCTGGCTTTTTAATATTAGTACTTACATGATGGAAACACTACATTGCATTTAATGTTGGAAGTACTTCTAATCATTTTCCTTGGAGAGACACCTTGTATGATATAATTACCACCTTCAGATCAGAGAAATGGCATCTTACACTGAAATAGAAATGGCTGGAATTTTACCATCTTGTATTTAATCTTGGTTTTAATTAAAATCTATCATTTGACATTTCTTTCCTTGCTTCTAAGGGCTGTTGACTTCTGCTTGAAACAGACATGCAGAGTAAGGAACCTTCAGGAAACTCCAACGAGGGATGATTTTCCTCCGGCATTTGCAGGGTTCTTGGAATATATAAAGTGCTAAGTATTATTAGTGGCTGCCTTTATAACATTTTATGCTTTCGCAGCTCACTGCAAAACATTAATGAATACAGCCTGGGCAGCATGATCAAAATGTATTTCCCTTCAGAGGGACATGATTTTTTCCACATTAGCCACGAGAGGGCAGGGAACGACGTAATTCCCAGCCTGCTCATTCCTGTGAGCTCAGGAAAGTTCCTTTTCAGAGCTGTTCATCCCTCTGTCCCTCTGCACCCAGGAAGGAGGGGGACAGGGAGTCTCTCCCACCAGCCAACC
>VZTT01075544.1:0-67496 GCA_013400855.1 Buphagus erythrorhynchus
TGCAGTGCTGCATCCAGCTCTGAAGTCTTCGGAACAGGAAAAGTATAGACTTGTTGGAGTGGGTCCAGAGAAGGGCCACAAAAATGATCAGAGGAATGGAAGGTCTCTCCTGTGATGACAGGCTGAGAGAATTAAGGTTGCTCAGCCTGAAGAAGGGAAGGCTCCAAGAAGACCTTTTTGCAGCTTTTTAGTATTTAAAAGGGGCTTATAAGAAAGATGTGAAGAACTTTTTATCAGGGCCTGCTACAATAGGACAAGGGTAATGGTTTTAAATTAAAGGAGGGTGGATTCAGACTAGATAGAAATAAGGATGACATTTTTTACAGTGAGGGTGGTGAAAGACTGGAACAGTTTGCTCAGAGAAATGGTAATGCCCCATCACTAGAAATATTCAGGGTCACGTTGGATGGGACTCTGAGCAACCTGATCTAAATGAAGATACCCCTGCTCATTGCAAGGGAGTTGTACTAGATGACCTCTGAAGGTCTCTTCCAACCCAAACTATTTTATGATTCTATGAAATAGATTTATTTCACAGGATTGTAATACAGCTTTGGCTCAGTAAGGGGAATACAGATAACAGTGGCAATAGAAAAACATATCAGGCATTTAGGAGCAGAGGTCTGCTTCATGTTGGCTATGGCAGTGCTTCCCAGCATGTTCTTGCAGGGCAAGGGTGGGTGAGTCACTGGGCTGACACAACACACACCATGGAAAGGGCTGGGGAGCCAAAGTGACTCTATCCTGGCAGCAAAGAGCTCATGGCTGCAGCACCTGGCATAGGGGAGGCAGCCTGACTGTGCAGAAGGAGGAGAGCAGGTTCAGACCATCCCACAGCTGGTCTCACTCTCTTTTATATCTTTGGCATGCAGGGTTGCTGGGACCAGCCTAGGTCAATGGAAAAACAGAGTCAAAGTTGCAATGAGGCTGTGCTGAGAGGAAGAGAGAAGGATGGAGGAGGGTGTGCAATGGTGCTGGAATCAAGGGCCATGGTGCCTAACAGGAATAGAGTTCAGCAACCAGTGCTGCTGCACTTGTAGGTAGTCAGGGCTCCTGCCTATTGGAAAGGACAGCAAGACAAGAAAGTGGGAGGGGATGCAGGGAATTTGCAGAGCTTTTCCAGAGGCTCTGATTAATCGTTTGGCATCAAAACCAATTTAAGCAATCTCTGCCCCAGGCATAACAAAGCAAAAATCATAGGGTGGGGAACTGCAGCAGGGATGGGCAGAGACAAATTGAGCCAGCTGCCATCAAAGAAAACTGGCTGAACTACCATGGGGGGATGGTGGTGCAAGTACAGTACAAACCGGTCACCAGTAGGTCAGAGATTTGGAGGGTTGGGTAGACCCTCTTCCAGAGGGATGGCTGCAGGGCAGAAGCAAGGGCAAGCACAGAGAACGTCTGGGGGTGGTTGTGCTTTGCAATTCAGAGCAGCCCCAGTCAGTTTGGGAAGGCACAGAAGTTGGAAACCAAGAAAAGCAGCTTGGCTTTTCCCTGTAGAAAGGGTTAACTGCGACCCTATTAAACACGGGTTCCTCCTCTGCTGAGGCCACAGAATGCAGCAAGCTGGGGGAATCTGACTTGGAGAAAGAAGTCACTAAAGCTGTCATTTCATCATGATGCCATCTACTAGGAATAATTTAAAGAGGGCACTGAAAGTTTCAGGGACTTTACCCTGGCAGTAACAGAAGTTAGGGATACTTCAGAGGAGAGTGTTTATAACGAGGGTTGTACATAGAATGAGAAGAAATATTTCAGCCAAACTCATCAGTTACAACTGGTTTTGCCTGCTGAGATGGTCAATAGCTTAGTGCTAGCAAAGCCTTGGATCAGCTCCGGCTCCTTGATTTACAGCTGCCCTTGGTGCAGACTGGACAGGGACTGGCACATTTGTTGCCAACCCATCTGGCTGCCAGGACACTGCAGCAGCAGGGCAGTGTTGCCAGACTGCACCTTACCAGGTCCTGCTACCACACAGGAAACATCCAGCCAAACCAAATCCATTTACAGCACGGCCACACACAGAGTTGTGCTGGCCTGCAAAGGACCACAGATGACTGATTTCTTCATTGAAACTTTGCCCACTTTACCCAGGATGAAAAGAAAAACAGTCATGGAACTGATGTTCTAGAAAAAACTAACTGCTGGAATAGAACCCACTGTTTGAAACTTGTGAGCAGAAAAAAAACAGAGAGAGCTATCATCATATCCCAATTTGGGGTTTTGCAGGTCTGCATTTTTATCAGACCAAGAAAAACTACCCCTCCTCTATTTGAGGAAAACCTATCTACCTCAAAGTGTTTCACAGGGTTATTGGCATTCAGCATAGGGCTATTTCAAATTGATCACTAAGGAGGTAAGACACAATTAAGCATAATTATTAACTGACTTCCATTCATATTCACTATATGGTATGTGACCCACAGATATCCAAGACAAAAGTCAAGTCTCAAGTTGTTCCACTAAACACAGTCTTGGAAGAGAGGTAGCTGTATCTCCACACCCTGGAACCACCACTCTGCTTGTGCCCCTGGGCAGAATGGGGGGTGATCCAGTGAGGTACAGCCTGAGCAGCCACCTTCCTGACCCTAAGGGAACAGCTTCCTTAAATCTGTGGAGAGAATAATATATACTAATATATTATAGTTGCATATACTTTTTCCTCAAGCTTGCTGGTAGGCACATTCAGAAGACTAGCAGCAATTTCTTTTCACAATAGTGATTAAAAAAGAAAATGTGCTGTGAAGGCAGGAAAGATCAGGAGTGTGCCAGTGGAAGAGAATAAATGACAGGGCTCAGCTCAGGCCCTCATGCAGGGACAAAGCTGACTCTAGGTATTTTCTCTCTCCTGTTGCTTGTGCCTGCTCCCTGTTAGGCTTTTACTAGTCACAAATAAATCAACCAACCCACCCAAGCCCTCTTACAGCATCGACACACACAGAGCTGTGCCAGCACCTGTAAGAAGTGTAATATAACAGCATGAGGAAATGGGCACTCTGCAATATCTGCTCCTAAGGATACCTGCTCTTTGTTCTACACCTTGGAAGAGTAGTTCCATTATACAAAAACAGCAAGGCTAATCCCTTTGTAAAAAGACAACAAACAAACCCTCAAAACAGCTCTACTGAGGTCAGTGTATCCATGATGGTAAGAAGTGGCCCAAAACAGGAAGCACACAAGACAATACAGCTGTTTTACACTGCACCCAGGTTACCCTGCTTTCACAAGCACACCCCTCCCACAGCCACATACTGCCATGCACTCAGAGCTACCTGCGTATCTCCATGGGAGTATGGACAACAGAATTAGGGTATCAATGCCCTGGATGGGAATGAGGGGTGTTCGAGGGGTTATGTACACTTTGGATGTAGTCTCTACTTGAAGAAGTTTTTTGTAAGTTCCTACTTAAAATCTTGCCTACCATTTACATATAGATTCTCACTTCACTAAGAAAGGTAAAAGTGTTTGCCTTTTATTTGGAAGACTTGCTCCATTTCCAGTAATACTTTTCCATGTCCTTGAAACCAGACAGACTCTAGTCTCATAACAGCACCATCAGTTTACTACCAAAAAAAGCAAACAAATCAAAACCAAAAAAGTTCCATGATGTGATACAGTATGAAGAAACAAATACAGCTAATACATTAGAGAAATAAACATCTACATAAACATATGAAAGTAGCTATAAAACTGGCAGTATGCAAGTAAGAGATTGGTAAGAGTACCAGGTCTGCTAGATGTTTAAACAAGTTTACATAGGCTGTAACTATATTCTTGTGCTGTTTTTAGGCATGTGTTTGCACTCAGAATCTAGCTACCTCAATTATCCACACTGGTGGGCTTCCATACAATTCCCCTACAGCCAGCAGCGTGTATGCAAGCGTCTCAAGCTACCTGCCCAGACTCAAGCAGCACTTGCAAAGCTGTGAAGAATGTAGCCTATTGCTGTCTCTTCCCTATGAATATGGTATTACAGGGTTCATCTGCATATGCCTGGTTAAGAAATAAAACACAATCAGTTGTGTACTATAACACCTTAAGGAACGTGGAATCTTAGATTTTAGAAAAATATTTTAATCATCAGTTCACAAGTAAAAACTATCACTAATACAAAACATCTTGTAATACTAGAATACCTAGCTCAGAGTTTTGTTCTTACTGCTGTTGCATTTAGTTTTCAGGAGCTGTGTCAGCATGAAGGTAGCAGTGGGCTCCCCACTTGTCATAATCAGCTTGCAAGGGTACTCATAGGAAAGTGTATCTTCCTAGTTAATCTTTGCACAATTTTCACATGTTTAGGCTGCCCTGACTTTTCCCAGACATGTACACACTCGACATCTGACACTATGCATCAAAATCTCACTCAACTTTGTTTCATACAACAAATTTCATTTGCAGCCTTTAAATAAAACATTCACTCCAAAAAGAGTGAACATCAGCATTGACACCACCTTAGCTACTTGAAAACCCTATAACTGTGTTCTGGCAGCTATCAGATATTAACTCGTTCATTTCATTTTGTTTGGTTTCTTCCTTATTCTCATGGTTGGGTTGCTGTTTTGAATTTCCAGCTTTTTTAGACCTTCTGAGGAAAAATTTTGTCAGTAAGTAACATAATTCAGCCACATTTAAAAGAATGCAAATGCTGGACACAGCAATCATGAAAATAGTGAACACTGTCTTTTCAGTAGGTCGGGAAACAAAGCAGTCTACAGTGTTGGGGCAGGGCCAGGCATTACACTTCATTAAGCGAGGCATTCGGAACCCATCATACATGAAATAAAACGCATACATGAAGACAGCTTCAAAGATCAGTCTGAAAAAGATGCTGCTGGTGTATGTCCACCACAAGGAGCCCTCAATACGAAACCTCTGTTTCCTGATTTCTTCGATGTCCTTGAATTCACATTTCTGGTCTCCTTTTCTGAACTGCCTTTTCTTCTCGTGCCTCCTGTAAGCTACATGCATGGCCACCAGCAGTGCAGGTGTGGAGACAAAGATCAGCTGCAGGGCCCAGAGTCTGATGTGAGAGATGGGGAAAAAGTGATCATAGCAAACATTTCTGCAGCCAGGCTGAAGCGTGTTGCAGACAAAGTCGTCTTGTTCATCTCCCCAGACTCTCTCTGCAGCCACAACCAGGATCATGATACGGAAGATGAAGAGGACTGTGAGCCATATCTTCCCGATACTGGTGGAGTGCTTATTTACACCTCCCAAAATAGTATGCAGAGCTCCCCAATCCATTGTCTTGCTTTAATCCTCTGCCCTAAGACAAGACAAATAAACGAAACTAAGATTAATCAAGACAGGAAACAAATATCAGCAAGCATATAGTTTAAAATAAAGGCAGTATCATAACTACCACATCCACTGGCTGAGGTAATGTTTTGTGGACACAGTGGGCTTACCTACAACTAGTCATAAATGGCAACCTAATCACATATCAACAGGAAATATTTCATACGGGATTACACACATGGCACCACATTCACTCCACTCTTAGGTTTATTTGCCAAGCTACATTAAGTAAGAAAGACAGATGGGAAAATAATGAATACAGCCTTAAATGAAAACAAAGCTTCTAGCAGCTTGATAACTGTAACAAAACAATAGAAGATATCAGCCAAAAGTAAGGTAGATGTTATGTTAAAAAATAATGTATTAGATAGATAGAATTTCTGTGTAAGTCAAGGCAAATTGGTTTACCCTTACATTTAGAGTGCAAATAATGATTTGAGCCCACTCCAGCAATAAAGACAGACCTTGAGTAACTGCTGTTGATACTCTGCACCTTCCATGAGAAGGTCTGGATAAATCTGCATTCACCAGTTTAAAAAGCGTGACTACATTCCTAGTCAAAGCAAACTCCACAATAGCTTGAAGCAATGAAGGTAAAATCTTGGTCATTATCCATCTAGAGTTGGACGTTTAAAATCAGTGCTTAAGATTCATACCAAAATTGCTTTTCTTTCCACTAACTACAAAAAGGGCCTAGGGTAACTGTATAAAGACTCCTTCATTGTCAATGCCTGTCAGGTTGGGCTTTTTTTCCCCTCATAACACAGACTTCATTAGTCCTAGATTAGGGGAGCTATTTCAGAGGATGGGAGAGTGCTACAGCCAACATTTGAAGAGTTCAGACAGGCCAGCAGTGACTCAATAGACTTTTCAACAGAAGCATATTGTTTCCAGCAGGTGAGTTTCAAAGTACTAAAACTAATGAATTAAAGACTTCATTCACCTTTTGGTCTCCTCAGGAACAAAACAATTGTCTGGGTTTTCCCAGCTTCCACAAACAGCTTTTCACAGAGAGCATTCAGAGGCATTTCAGCCTATTTCTTGTGCCTACCAACCAGGACCCTCTAAAAGTTTTCACAGATTTCTTGGCTATGAAATTGCTCATGAAGGTTATTTCACAACTTTGTTAATTTGTTTGTATCTCAAAGCCCATATCTCTTTTGCATTTACAGCATAAGGCACCGATAAGCAAAATCATCTTTTCAAAGTTGTTTTAAAGAGCAGCTACTGGCAAAAAGGTCATCATATCAATCACAAGATTCTCCTGACTCTGAAATGGATCACACTGCATGAGGAAGAACATGATGACACTATTTTGCAGTTGTCTTCCACGTCACACCCCCATTCTGAGTAACGTTAAAGATCTTCCTGGTTTACAGTGAGTTACATATAATCAGTAGGCCACATACTTTGACTGAGTATCAAAGTACCCAACAGGTCAAAGAAAAAGAGGACACTTAACTGTTATGCAACACTATGGTATCTTTTCCTTGAGTTACTGAGATTTAAATGTAATCTCCCTTCACTAGTTCCATAAACTACATTTCCCTCAGATGTTGCTGATTGACTGTGGGGGGTTATACTCCAGTTCAAAACCAAGGGGGAGATCCAAGATCTCCTTCAGATTGGAGAAAACTTTTCCTGAGCCTCCTTCAGGATGTACAAACTATATGGGCTATTTCTGCTGCATGTGACTGAAAACAATCCTGAAACAGACTTACCTTGCTATCCTGCTAGGTTATTTTTTCCAAGAAGAAATATTCTTTTTTCATTAGCATACAGTTACAGACAGTCTCTGTAGGTTAACAATCCTAGGAGGACAGCAAAGACCCTTAATACCAGAGATCCTTACTAAACATATAAGCTGGATTTTTAAGTTTCCACCCCTTTTCCTTTCAAATGATTGATGAAAATTCTTTCAGAATTTGCCTTGGCAATTATTGCACTGTTAAACAGAGGAACAGTAAGAACTTTTTTGTGTTCTCTGTTACTATTACACACATATGGCAATTACAGTACTTATGAAATTACTACAACTAAATATTATGATTAGAAACACTTATGAACATTTGAAAATAAATCCTATAGAGGACTGGCACCATGCAAACTGCAGTATTACACACATTATCCTGTAACTCCAGAGTCCTTACTTTCTTCCCAGTCATTCCATCTTCTTAAGAGTGAAAAGGCTGTGAAGTTAAACCTGTGTATCTGCTCCTCATAAGCCCTGTTTCTTAGCTTCACATCTCACTGTACATTGATAGTGCTGCCATTTTGTTACAGCTTCACATGGATTTGTTTCCTCCTTGTGCAGAAGGAGATTCAAAGTACAAGTCCCCCGGTGTGTAGTTAGCTGAAGAAGCTCCCCTAGTCCTGTTTTCTCCTAAGATCATAGTACAGTTCATCTCCTGTGACTTTGTGAAGGCACATTATAAAGCAGGTGACTTGTCCATAAATTCTTCCCAGGACTAGTATGTTTTGGTTGATTCGGATTTTTTAAACCTGATCCATTTTATCAATCTGCTTAACAGCACGGACCCACAGACCATCTGAAAAGGACAGCATTTTAAAAAACCCCCCAAAAAACACAAACAACAAAACAACAAAAACCCCAGGCTGCAAACTGCAAAGCGTGGGTAAGAATGAGCTGTCAGTAGGAAAGAGGGGTTGGCAAAGCTTTAATGCTGAAGATAATACACACTCTTCTTCATCTCACTTGCTCCATCTTCTCTCAGAGTATATTGTGCTTGTTAAGCCAAAAAACTGTGCCTCAATTCTAGCAAAGACGTGTCTGTATCTGGATCAAGAAGGAAGCCACCACACTTTGAAGAGGCAGCCTTTTGCCCAGAGTTTCCTGGTAACATCTCCTCTCCAAAAAAGCCTTTGTCTTTCACATCTGCCCAAACACTCCTCCCTTCATCTTTCCCACATACCTTACCAAATCTTCCAGCTATCTCTTCAGCTCCTCCTGCCACCATCCGCTGCTCTTCCCACGGATTGCTGAGCAAGTCACCAACCTTTGCCCCTTCTTGCTCAGAGCCTCTCAGGCTTGTTTTTATGTTGGTGGAGAGTCATATGACTTCGGGACTACTTGAGTACTACAGGCACTGATCAGACACCACTGAAGTCTCACTATCTTCTCCCTGAAAGGTGGTGCATCTAAGATTGTAGTGCCATATCCAGGCAGCCTGAATGCCATCCAAATACTTTGGCCACGGTGTTTCCTACTACCTGACTTTAAACAGTTCTCCTCAATGCAACTTAGAGGAGCCAATGAAGGCAATTCACACACTGCCAAGGTGTCCACCCCTCTCAACAAACAGACACAGTGATCCAAGCAGAATTTAAGTTAGCCAAGTATGGCCCTTCACACTACTAAAGCCACCAGCGCAGATCACTCCAACTAAACATCCCATCAGGGCTAACTGTAGTGGTGTGATGGCTCATTTACTCTTTACTCACTCAAAAGCTAGAACCTTGATCAGAGGTTATCTTTCTTTCAAACACTTGCTTTCCTTTTCACTAGCAAGTAAAATATTAGCTGTCCTGCTGACTAAAGGAGAAGAAAGCTGGAAAATTACATCCCTTTACTGGGTTGGTAAGTCCTATTTTTATAGAGCCAGTCCAGATACTACTTCGATGTGAGCAAATCCTGCCAAATGTTTACAGAAATAACAGTATGTAGACAGCCAAGAACTTACCTAGTTTGCTGGTACAGAACACTACAAGAACACATGAAAGACATGAAAGCTTAGGTGAATTTTGGGGGAAAAATGTAAAGTAGGAATGACGATAGAGATTGGTTATAAAGGAAGAAACTGGGAAGAACAGAAGACAGCTGAAGTTGCAAGGTTGAGTAACTAAGCATTTAGAATAACTTCTAACAGGGGCATGCATTAAGTGTTAAATTCTCCTTCACAAAAATTGCAACTTGGCATGAAAATAAGCTTTTCCAAGTCTCCACATAGGTATCTGTTCTACTACCAGCAGCACCTTCTGTTTCATTTCAACAATTAGAGGAGCACAGTGGGATATGGTTGTTACACTTAACAAAAACAATAATAAAAGATCACCATGCTTGACTGAAAAGTTAAGTTACAAGGGAAAACAGTTCTGTATGATCACACAACATAGCCACATAAGCAGGTGTTTCATTTGGGGGCTGTTTTTTTGTATTGTTGGTTTGTGGGCTTTTTTATTTTCACTAGTAAGCGAGACAGCAACAAGACAAGAATTACAGCTTAACTCCTTATGTAGTTCTACAGCTCATGGGCAGTATTTTGAGTTCTATGTTGCCATGGCTAGACTGCCTTCTAGTTTAAAGCTAGCTCCTGTAAGCCTACATTAAACCACAATTGCAGCACAGTGCATACACCCTGTGAAAATCTCTGCAATTCACAACACTGAGGACAATCATCACTGAGCTCCCCTGTTTAGGAGTACAGCTGGCTTAACAGACCATTTTCCTTTGTTAGAGACTGTTACACTGGAAAATCATTACTTAGTGCCTAAATCCACAGATGGAATACAGTGAAGGTGTAAAAACAACAGAAGATACATCTCTGCCACATACGGTGCTTGCAATATAAGATATTATCAAGCAAAAAAAAAAAAGTAGTCATAAGCAAGTATTACAATATCTGCTTATGCTACAGGAACATCTAGGAGTCCCATTCAAGAAGAGGTCCACAGACCCCTAATTTACGCATAAATTCAGATTAAGATTATACCCTTCTCACCTTCAATCTGGATACCAATTTATTTAATGTACTGGATTTACAAAGAAATTTAGAGGGTGTTTGCAATTCTATCAGAATTTTAGTGTACAGTGTACTAGGAGTTACCAGTTTGGTGTGACATTCCACCACTTTCAACAGTGCCTCCAGATACTGATAAAAGACCAGCAGACTGCCAAGACAGAAGTCACTTTATCCCATGTGGGAATATATTAACCAAGATAATCTTTAAGCAAAAAAGCACTGGTCTCAAGTGTCCCTGCCTACCCTCCAAGTTCAGGACAAAGGTAACTCACAGACCCAAGAGCAGCAGTTTAATGCAGAACTTTTGCCACAGAAAAGCTTCAGAACATCTAAACTAACAGATGCAAAATCACTACCAAAATTATTTTATGACCCAACCTAGCACAAGAAGTACCGCTGCATGTTGAGGTCCAACATCCATTCAAATGTGCTGCTGAAACAACTTTCCCTTCAGGTGTTGATCTCAACAGCTGCACTGGAGCAGTGGCTCACGGGGCAGGGGCAGTTGATAACCAGCATCGAGGTGTCCTAGAGCTGCATAATGCTGTGACATTACTTAGATTTGAAGAACACACTAGTCTGGGTTTCAGCAGTTTTGCATCAGCATGCCTCCATCCTGCCAACCTGGCATCTAGTTTACAGCAAGCACTTAATTACCAGTGTGTAGATTTTGTTATTCTTATTGCTGAGTTAGTTTTGGTGCTGTACTACAAGAACAGCAGCACCGTCAAGGCTGAAGCAAGGAAGCTTCTAATACATACAGATTAACATCTTCCAAAATACAGCACCCTTTTATTTCACTGAGAAAGGCTGGTACACAGGCTACATCAGTCACTTGCTAGCTTGCTCAGACTTCCTACCTAATTTGTCAGTCTGCCCCATGCCTCAGTTTCCCAGACATTAAACTAGAGATAACAAAAATCTCACCATCTCACAGGGCTGTTCTCCTGAAATGCTCCACTGCAATTACAAGCTTCACAGGCTAAATGGACCAAGACAGATAAGTAACAGTTCAAAGCTGGATGCACAGAGCTTGAATTCAATCATCCAGGATATTTCTGACACCTGAAAAAGAACACAGCTCCCTACATTGCTCTAGCTTTAATGCAGAGTTAAAAATGCAAGAAGACAAAGCTTTGAACTTAGACCTTGGCAAGTGAAATCCTTTAATAGGTAGCTTCCAGCTATTTTAATTTTACAGCAGTATATTAAGAACTTCAAGGAGTATGCAGCTAGAAGACTCTGGAATAGCAACAACTCTGCTTTCCTAAAAAGCTGAAAAAGATCAAAGGAGCAGCCTAACAATCACAAAAGCCTGTGCAATTCTCACTAGTAGCTCTTAAACTTTGTTCTGAAAACCTATCTCCAGATCAGAGTAGAAACTGGAGAGGAGAAGAGCCATGATAGAGGGATTACAGTATATCTGATTTGACACAAGAACAGGCAAAGACTAATCAGGAACAGGAAACCCCTGACAGTTGCAAGCCTGAACACTGCAAGCATTGTTCTTTCCTTCTACTCAAGTTTAGGAAAACAGGAGGCATTCTCTGCTCTAATTAAGTCCAGCATAAAATCCAGAGAAACCCAACAGATTAGGACCCAATTTGTATGTAGTTAAATGTTATTAAAAAATTATGCTACTCAAATATCAAGAGCATTTAAGAGTTCAGTTTCTGCCCACAATGACACCCTCATGACTGAACCATATTCATGCCCTCACAGAAGTTTTAAGTCATTTTCCAAGGATGCTTGGAAACATCCATACCTATTTCACCAGTCTGCAAGTGTAAACTGGAGATGACTACCCTCCAGAACATCTCTGCACAAAATTCATTCCACTTGTACAAAACAGAAAATCAGAGGTCACACTTGAAGGCATAACAAGACAGCACAAGTCCTGTTAGAGTTTAGCCTGTCTCAGCCATTTTCCCCTGTAAACCTTTCCTTCAAAGCGTGCTTAAAGCTTCTTACTTTGGAAGAAGGCTGAATTCCTGAGCACTATGCCACCGCTGATACAAGTGTCCTGTTTCCCATATCTTAAAGAAAGTTTTAGAGATACTGTGCACTGCTTCTGGTCATCAAAATAACTTTTTTATGTTACTTTCTTTTTTTAAAGTCTGTTACCTAATTCCTATTTCCATCCCCCTACACCTAAGCAAATGTCTACATCCCCTCTACAAGTCTCTCCTTTCCTCTACAAATTAACAAGCCTCTATTCTTTCACACACAGAACTCATAACCCTTGGAAATACTAATTAAACTTATAAACACACTAACATTTTACACTGCACTGGAGCTTTCCCTTGAGCATGTATTTTGTCATTTCATTTATCAAGAGTAAAGTCAAAAGCAACTTCTTCCTTTTTAGAACTATTACAGGAAGAAAGGCAGGTGTGCGATAAGGAATAAAATTACTTTCAACATTCTTTTATCAGCTAATAAGAGATGTGCTTCTCTTTTTCCACATTCTTGCTGTTTTGACAGCACATTATCTCACCTTATATCATCACTTCAAGCTTTTCCTTACACAAATTGATGTTTAGCCAGGCAAGAGTCACAGTTCTCCTTCCAGATACCTCATCAGTCATCATTAAGGAACAATTAAAATCAGCAAGGAACAGAACAAGGGAAAACACAAAAAGAAAAAACATCTTCAACCCATGCTCCTATTTCTCACTGTGTCTGGGACCACTGATTTAACTGGAACTGTTCACAGGAATCAACTTATAAAAGCATCCTCTTTACTCACAAGTACCCATGAGGTTATGCAGTGCCTGTTATGAATTTGTATATATAATTCAAAGTGCTGTTATTTTTCCAGCTACTAAGATAGTCTGCTATACATTTTTCTATGTACAATTACGTTTTTGCACAAAATAAATGAGGCTGCCCAAATAACCTACCTGGGTTGTGCATCAAGGGATGCAAAACAGCAACACTGTCAGAGGTCTCAGACGCCCAGCTTCAGCAAATTGAGAGAACTGGCCCTGTCAGGAGAGAATTAACTTCCCCAGAGAAGTATGCTAATTCATGGGGTTTTACTGTTCAATTTTTAAGCTCTGAGATATGTAATCCTACCAATTATGAGACTGACAGCTCTGGGGACCATCTGAAGTCTCCTAAAAAGCCTGACACATGCAGTACAGATGCAATCTCATGGCTCTGGAAACGTGCTGAAAAGCCCACCAGGAAATTTACATTGCAATGCCTAGTTGACACAAGGAAGTACCACCTTCTTCCAGGCTGAGGCTCGTCCCACTATTGCCTTCTTCTCTAAGACAGATCTAACCCAATCACATGCACATCCTTTTGCCAACAGTCTTTTCTCTGGGGCTCTTCAAAGGATGTAGCTGGCAAGTAGGGTTGCCAAGCTGAGAAGTGGAGGCCAAGAAACGTTAAAAATTACATAACTCCTTTAACAAAATTAAGGATGAAAATACATTTTATTCTGCTTTTGACTCAGCATACACACATACACTATGGGGATCCCAAACTCTCACAGTATTTCATACAGGACACAGCCATTAATCATCAAAGTTATAAAATCTGGGTTTAAAAGAGCATTCTTAAGACAAAAGGCCACTTCCTTCTTGCAACCCACTGCCTGTTGTCTCAAGAGTATTGCCAGGCTACACACTGAAAACTAACTGGGTACAAGACAAAGAAATAATTTCTTCCATTGAGAGCAGAGGAGAGATTCTTCAACATGAGAGACTGTGAAAGTAACACCCAATCCAGGAAAGCCTGATGACGGAAAAGCCAGTCATGCCCAGAACATGCCCAGCTACTAGCTAGGGCCAGGAGCTAAACAAGCACTCCTGCCTTTACTCCAGCACGTCCTTCGTGTTTTATTTAAGGCCTTAAGTACCCATTCTTTGTGCGATCTTATCCAGCCCCGATACTCAGAAATACATTTATTTCTGACTCACGCCTCATTTCCTATTCCCCCTGTAATTCTAAGGAATGTTTCCAGTGTGTGATCAGACACTCACAGGACCTGTCAGTTTTACTGATGCAAGCTGTTTACCTTCCCGCAGCTCTCCTAACATCTGTAGGCGTGTCGCAAATTACCTGTAATTGCAGGAGCCTTGATTTTGCTTGGTGTCGTAGCTGGTCGTACGTACCTCACATAACGCGCTCACAGAGAGCTGCTGGGAGGTGAATAAAGATTTCGCTGTAACTCAAACGCGTAACCAGCAGAAACAGGGAGCATTCCCAACCAAAACTGCTCGCGGGGTTGGAGCGTTCCCCGTGACGCTCAAGCTGGTGACGGGAAGCGGAGAGCGCCCATGCCGAGCAGGGTGAATCCTGCCGGGGCAGGGTGGGCAGCGCACACGGCGGCTCCGCGCCCGGCCCCGCTGCCTCCCCGGCGGGCAGCGCCACCAGAGCTCCCGGCTCCGCGCTGGAGCGCAACAAGTGCGGCCTCAGCTGCCCGGGGGTGCACCAGCACCTGCCCCGCCGCACCCCTTCCCTTCCCGTCCCTTCTTCCTTCCGTCCTTCCCTCCCTCCCCGCCGCGCCCCTTACCTTCCTCACCGGCGGCCGCTCCTGAGGGGCGGTCACCCCGCCGGGAGCTCCCGGCGCCGCGGCCGGGCTGCGCCGCTCAACGTGGCTCCGCCGGTGGCTACAGAGCGGGCGGTCTCGCCTCGCCGCCCCGGAGATTGAAGGTCCCTCCCCGTTCACCTGCCGCCGCTTTTAACCCGCCCCTGGCCCGTCCCNCGCCGCTGTGCCCCGCGGAGGGGGCAGCGGCCAGCGGGGCTTCAAGGTTAGGAGAAAAGAGTCAAAGTAAGGGGTGGGAAGGGCTTGTGCCCGCCCCGGGGCCGCTTCCCGCCGCCAAGGAGCTGGTTTGGGGTTGTACGGGGAGACCCTGAGGGAAGGGAGATCAAGGCAACAGCAGATACGTGGGGGTTTTTTCAGGGGAAACGCATATCTGTTTAAGGTAACAGGGTCGTGGTTCCATCTTGAGGAATCCAGGTATTCAGAAGGGCATTGGGACAGAAAAAGCCAGGTCTTTTCTCCTGGAAATCATTAAAAGAGTTACTGGCCAAACACAAAGGGAAGAGCCAGTAGTTTCTGGCTTTTTGAGGTTTGTTTTCCAAGTGCGATTGAAATGCTACAGCAGTGCCCTGCAGACTCGCAGGCTTTCACAGAGCTGTGCGTATTTGCCAGTGCAAAGACCTATTTTGGAAAGTTTTCTGTTTCCAAGGAATACAGTTGCTGAGGAAACAATTCACTTTAGGTTCAAAAATCCCTGCCCAAAACTGTGTACTCTGTCTTGCACGCGGACACATCAAACTAAATAAATGGTTAGTAAACCTCTTAAATTTCCAAAGAAAACAGATACCACAACTGGATGAACAGGACATTTGCTCAAACTTCGGATGAAAACTCAAACTCTTAAGTTTGAGTGTAAGGACTCAAATGATAAATGATTTCCATCAAAATTCTACTGCCTTGTCTTTCCACTTTCTAGAATACAAATAATCCCCAGGAAAATCTGTAACAAAAATCAGTTACTTAATTTGATTTCATATTCAGGAAGAAGAGGTAGGAATTTCTAGCACAAACAGTCTAATACTTGAAAGATAAGAAATTGTCATCAGCTGTGCTTTAAACATTAGCCTCTGTCTTTCTGCTGCTCAGCTTTCCTCCCACTCTTTCTTAGCCTTGCAGATAGAGCCATGGAACCTATACATTAGGACCATAGGAAAAATTGTGTTGGAAGAGATCTGAGGAGGCTTGTAATCCAACCTATTGGTCAAAGCTGGATCAGCTCTGGACCATTCATTAATTATACCCCATCCAGGGGGAACCCAGGGAAATTGGTTCACTGCAGCAGCTCTAGGACTGGGCTCAAGGTGTATGATGTGATGCTGAGCAATAAATACCTGAGGGCTGAGTTTACCTGTGCCCTCTGACTTCTGTGGGAGTTGTGTGTTCAGATGATGTTCAAGGTTCATGTGTATGGCGTGTGTGAGGAAGGGAGGTGGCTCTGGGCCTGGCCATGCATCTGCACTTTGCAAAAGGGAAAGCCCGTTTCCTAATGGAAGAAAAGCTTTAGAAGAGAACATGTGTTGTTCTCTTTCCAGTCACCTTCCAGCTTGATTCAGTGACCTTGAAAAAGTGAAATGTGTAATGACACATTTCAAGGTGCAAAATACTTTAAACATTGGTTATGTTTAGCTACAGCAGAGGATTTTAAGTTTTGTGCTATTTTTTCGAGGCTGTGTTTGCCATCAAAAAGAGGTTTGGGGTTTTGTTTTTTTGCAGTAAGAGAAATATTGTGAAAATATAAATCAAAAATTTAAGTCCTATGAGGAGCAGCTTGAGGGAGATGGGGGTATTTAGCCTGGAGAACAGGAGGTTCAGGGGAGACGTTTTTGCTCTGTACAACTGCCTGAAAGGAGTGTGTAGTGAGGTGGGGCCTCTTCTCTCAGGCAGCCAATGACAGGAGAAGAGGACATAGCCTCAAGCTGCACCAGGGGATATTGAGGTTAGGCATCAGGAAGAATTTTTTCACTGAAAGGGTGGCCAGACATTGGAAGAGGCTGCCCAGGGTGGTGGTGGAGTCATCACCCCTGGAAGTGTTCAAGAAATGACTGGACATGGCACTTAGTGATATGGTTCAGTTGACATGATGTTGGTCAAAGGTTGAACTCAATGATCTTGAAGGTCTTTTCGATGAAAAGCTAGTGGAAACAAGGCCCTGTGGATCTCACTGTTGCCTAAAGGAGGTAAGCCAGGGGCAGAGTGTGGAGCTCTCTGAGCTGCCTTGTATCAGCTTTTCACTGCTCTGCCTTCAGGAGTGTCACAGCTGGAGGCCAACACATGATGTTTCTCCCAAGGCAGAAGCACCCAATTTTGACAGCAAAGAAAAGTCTTAAATGATATTCTGTATTTCCAGAATTAGATAGTATCAAACTATCAATTCCCTAGATAGTGGGGAGCACCAGGTGAATGAGTGACAGGGAGAAACTGACCAGGTTCTCCTCTACTGGGTAATTTTTTCATCTCTCATCTGTTGAATGGTATTTCTCTGACCCAGTAGCATCAGCACCCTCTTTGATTATAAATGATGACTCAAGGGACACTAGAAAATAAAATAAAAAAAAGAATAAGACATGTGCCAGTGCTGGAAATTTAAGGACTGGAAATCCTAGTCTTAATCACAGTGTTTTATCTTTATTTATGAGGGTAAAGTGACATATATTTAGTAACTGACCACTTAGTAAACAGAGTTAAATGGTACTTATTCCTTTACAGATGAGGAATCTTTTATTTAGCTAGCATATAAAAATAACTGTTTGACAACACTGTGAAATAAATATATGTGAATTGATTACTTTGAATTATGATAGTCCCTTCTCCTGCAGTGCACTATAATACATATGTTTTGTTTATTGACAGGATTTCAAGGTAAAAAGGGAGAAGAAAGGGATGGATAAACATAAACCCCATCCATTACTGATAAACAAAGAGGAAAATTAAAGTTATGGGGTTCAGAAATTTTGTGTCGCTAGAAGGCTCACAAGATAATGCAGTTTGAATTTTTTTTTTTAATAGAGTTGTCACAACATCCTATTGACCAAAAGTAGCTTTAGATATAAAGTGTAAATTTAGGATAAGATCAGCCTCTTTGATAGTGCATGTCATCATCTAGAAGGTCATAATCACAGTCAAGGGTCATAATCACAATCACTGACTGTCCTGTAGAGTATTTAAATTATGCTTTTTGAATATTGGCATAGGTCAAGTTTTTCTTCTGAGCACTAATAAACCAGAGTCTGAAACCACTAGAACTCTTGACTGAAATTTTAACCTGATTTTTATGTACTTCATTAGACTGAAGATTTATACAAGAACAAGTCCAACTGCTCAGTCTTAATATTATTCAGAAGGGATAAAAGAGGAGAAAAAAACCCAAACCCCAGGAAGTTTCTTTTCTGTTTTTCCATGGCAGACAGCTGCTCAAACACTGTGGTGCAGACTGGAAGCAGGAGCTTCAGTGGAACCTTCACATCTCTAATTAGACTCTTTTTGCCTCCTGACTATTTAGCAGTTCAGAGTAGGGGAAAGAAAATTATGTCCAGTCCTTTAGTGTGAAACTCTTGTGCCAGTGTGTCTCAAAGTTCACGCTGTCCTGTGGCACATTTATTAGGGGACAGCAGGGATACATATGGTCCTGATAATATATAATAAGTCTTGGACCAAGCCCATCCTTGTTGTATGCTGCTCAGGAAGCTGTTATTCAGCTTTTATTTTCAGTTTAATTTACTGGTCAGCATTCCTACAGGGATTGTGTTGGCCCTGATTTACACACTCTGGGCAAACTCCAGGACCTCATCTAGCCAGAAAAAACACCCAAACAGTCATTTCCTTTTCAATATAATTACTTTAATGACAATGTGTGGTACGATAAAGGTTGCCCATGTAATATACCTGTTTATTAACCATTGCAGCACGTCAAGCATTTGTACTGCCTTGAGAAGCAGTGTGTTTTTTTCACCTGCAAAAATCGTTCTCTCAGGTGCCTGAGAGAACGATTATGATTGCACTTCTCTTAAATAATGGGCAGATGGCTGTTTCCCACATATTTTTGACCTCAGGTTGTCTTCATCCATAAGACCTTCCCTTTTTTATTTTCAATTTATTGATGTGCATGAAAAGTCCAAAGAGAAACATACCAGCTACTTTCCTGCTAAGATAACTTGGTGATCTTAGTGATATCCCCTACTTGTGGAGATAGAAGGAACATGGGAGAACAACAAAAAAAAAAACAACAAAACAACACAAAACACAAAAAAAACAACCCAAAAAAACCAAACCCAAAAAGCCCTTCAATCCCAAGTGATATGGGGAACCAACAAAAGGGGATGAAAATGGTTCTTAGCATTGCCAGTACACGACCAACCTGACTCACACCAATCCATATAATTTACACATTTTAATGTCAAAATGGGCATGGGCAGCTGTTTTAGTACATAGCTATGCTCTTCCAGTATACCCTTGGATAGTGTACCTCTCCTGAATGCTACTTAGAATACACTAACCCATTGTCAGGCACCCATCAAATCCTCTCCATTTCTTAAGCTGACAGCTCCGGATATCCATCATCAGCCTGATTTGAAAGGCAGAGCTTTCTTCATTCATCCTGAGGCGGCCCAGTAATTTCTGCAACACTATTGGTAATTTGGAAGCTGACAGTTTCCATCTCCCCACCCCTTTGGTTCATTACAAGCATTTCATCAGACCGGCTGTAGACTGCCGTGTCCTTCTCCGCTCCGGGCAGAGGGGGACAAGCAAGGCTGTCAGCAGCGATGCTCAGTTGCTGTGGTGATGTTTCTCCTGGAGCAGGCGGCTGCAGCAAGTCCCCCACCCCGGTGGCGCCTAGCCCAGACTCTGGATGTACCCGTGGAGGCTTCCAGCTGATTTAATTGGTTATTTTTTTTCCCTGGTTTGATGTAATAAATTCATTGTTCCCTAGTTCAACTTAATTGAGTCATTGTTACCCGATTTAACTGACTGATTGCTGCCTGACTTGATTTAATTAATTACTGCCTGACTTGCTGAATAAGCAAGCTCCTGCTGCCAGCTGTCAGCACGGCTCATGGCTCCTAATCCGTGCTGTCTACCTCAGCCCCTTGTCCTATACCAACCTGCACTTCTCCTGGGACCTGCTCTCTGTTCTACTCTAACCACATCCTCTGTTACTTTCCTGCTTCCCTTTCCATTCCTGTAGCTCATCCCTTACCCAAAGAGCTCCTCTCACTCATCCTCTAATTCTCCTTTCCATTCTCCTCTGCTTTTTCCTGTCTTTAGCCCTGGGACTACCTCCACTTTTCCTCCACTCTTTCTGGAGAGGAGTTCTCACCACTGTCTCACAGTAACCCTCTCTGCTTTGATTCCTCTAAAGCTGCTCTTGAATTCCCCTGAAGGCTTTGCATTTCACTTGTTTCATGCATGACAGATTGCCCTTCCTATAGTGAGATTTTTTTATATTCTGTTCTGCCCAGGAATTCTATGCAGGTATCAGCACTTGTCCAGTGCTCTCTTTCCTTCATTTCCACTACTTGCCTGTACCCATTTTTTTCCTCCTTTAAGGTATCATCCAGGAGCCCCTCCCTCCTCTTGTTGCATGTTATCTAGCATCCTCTGGGCTCTTGGCTCTTTTTAATCTGTTCCCTGCCCCAGATCCATTCACTTGCTTTGAGATGTCTGTGTCCACTGTAAGGGTATCTTCCCTGATTGCTCCTTCTCTTTAGCCTCTTGTTTTCACCTAAGATGTTCTGATAGTGGTTCAGGTTTCTTGCTGATTCTCCACTTTCTGGCCCTTACTTCATTCCCTAATCTCCCCAGATCTCTTTCATTTATCTTTCTGTGTTTCACTGTGTACATTCAGCAGAAACATGAGATATAAGTAGATCTTGTCCTCTTTTCTGTGCTGTTCTGCTCCACATTCCATCTGATGTCAATCTGGGAGTAGGCACACACTTGTTCAAGCAGAGAATTACTGTTCTCCAAAGTAATTATGTCAAGGTGTAAGTCTAAATTTTTATTAATGGTCAGCATGAGCCCAGACTTCTCCATGACCACTTCAGTTCAGTGCATACAGGAGAGGTCAGCTTTGCCCATGCTGTCAGTCCAGTATGCACAACATCCTTGTGTGAGCAGATATCCCTCCTGGCTTTGCATTGTCCAGGCCTTGTTGGCCATGACATACTTCCTGTTCATCTGCACTCTCTCTATTTACCCATTTTTCATTCTCTTGTATTGGAAGAAAGTCCAGGAATGAGTGCTTGTCTCTCCAGTGTAGGCACCATCATTCAGTTGCCAGCTGACATCTGGCTTCTGTATTCTGGGAACAGATACGGGATGTGTTTCCCCTCCTTCCTCTGGCTCTCTCTTTTTCACTGGCATGTTGATGTTTTCTTGAAGAGAGAATCTGATTGTCTGCAAAGACACCTCTCTCCCCCTCAAGTCTTTAAGGAACCTTCACTCATAGAATCACAGAATCATTTAGGTTGGAAAAGACTCCAAGGTCATCAAGTCCAACCTTTGATTGAACACCACTTTGTCAACTAAACCATGTCTAAACCATGTGCCATGCCCTGCTGATTCTTGAGCACTTGCAGGGATGGTGATTCCACTACCTCCTTGGGCAGCTTGTTCCAGTGCCTGACCACCCTTTCAGTGAAGAAACCTACCCTACATGGCTGAGGATCTTCCATGTCACTTGCAGTGAGTTAATCTGTGTTTGCCTTCTTTCATGCATGTAATAGCCCCTGTATTCATAGGGCATTTTTTTTCAAACCCTTCTGGGTTTCATATGGCAGATTCCATTGATTTCAAATAACTAAAAACCTTGGAAGATGCTTTAGGAGAGCTCAGTCTTTCGGTTTTGGGGCTTGTTTTTTTTGTTCATGTGTTATGGGTTCTTTGGTGGATTTTTTTTTTCATTCAGTCACATTTCCATTTATTTCTTTTTCTTACAGTCTCCTAAAACTGAGTCCAGTTCTCTTAAGTTTCTCCCAGCACAGTAGGCAGAATAATCAGCTTTTTTCTACCCTAGTTAATGCAACTCAGCCATATTTCTGCTGCTCTAACATTCATTCTTTCCCCTCTACAGGCAATTCCCTTTGAATTCATCTTTGCAGTTCATCTCCTGCTGTTGGCTTCTGCACATTTGCTAATTTACAGAGGCCATCAGACTTTGCAGATGATACAGATACTGGCAATCCCTCTCACATTACTGAGATATGAAGGTATGACACCCAGTCCTGTTCCCATGAAAGCTGGTGCCAAACCTCCCATAAAATATTATGAGAACAGGACTGGGACTCAGAATCTTCATTCCATTCTCCCTGATGGCAATTAAAATAACATTAGAATTAGAAACAGAATTAGCAGATGCCAGACTCTTCTTGTTATCTTCCATCTTATGTGTTTGGTAAGACATTTTTCTGATTGTGCTGACATATACAAAATATGGATGCTCCAGGCTTTTCATAGTGTGGAGCACATGTTAAAAAAATTGAGGACTGCCCTTCAATGTATAGTCTGCCTTTCCATTTGTAATTGCAAAGCACTCCCATGGCAAAACCAATGCTGCATATATGGTTAAACACTATTTGGGTCCTTTTACCTTTATTTGGTGTGAATCATTTCGTCTTTTTCTAAAATGTTAACGGCTGTCTGAAGTTGTTCCCTTTTTCAGCCCCACCTTGCACTTCAGGTAAGTTTGCTCTTTGGGAAAACACTGATATCAATCACACTTCCTTCAGAAATGAAGTTGGATCCATGCAATTAGTTTCATCAGAACTTTCAATTGGTATCATTGCAGTGATACAATTATCATGGTGTCAGTATGCTCTAATAAATACAAGAGATAAAACCCCCAAAAGTTTTACAAGATTATTTATGCAAGTGGTTTTATCTCAAACTGAGAAACAAACACAAAATCATATGTGTAGCCATTTTGATGCACCTGTGTGCGGGGAAGAATTGCAGTGTATTGTGAGATGCTTGTCATGATGCAGTCATGAAAGGCAGAATTGGTTATGCACTGGGAGGTAGCTGAGATCTCTTTTCTCCACATTTGGAAATTGGAAGAATTTTCTGGCTTCCTCTGTCTTAATCCTGTAGTTCTCCTTCCTCTGCATTTCAAATTACAGAGCTGTGGTGAAGCATAAGATGTTTCTCTGGATTATCCTGATGGGAGTCAGGATCACTGCGTCAGCATGTGGCTTCACCCCATGTCTCCAGAGCTGTGGAGGCTCCCCTCATGCTAAGCAGTGTCAGCAACTACAGTTGCAGCCAAGAACTTTCTTTTCTGCTACAGCATCCTTCTGGTTTTCCTTCCTGATGTCTTTGCCATAAAGATTGATTTTTATAAACACAGACAACTTCTAACATGCCAACCCATATTTAACATTACTACAAGGAGCTGAAAAGTCCATATCCTACACACATAACCTTAGAGATACATGTTAACAAAAAGCCCTGTCCCTCCCATGCATGCTAAGAATACCATCGGCAAATGTCACCACAGTACGTTCAAGAGTTGAAAATTCTCCAGATAAATCATGGTGGTAATTATGTTCTGTGACTCTGGGCAGGGGTGGTTGAATAGCTCTAATTTGGAAAGTATTTGTTAGACTCTTCTGGAAGAAGGTCAACTTCCAAGAAGCAAGAGGGGCCTCACAAGGGGCATCTTGTAGAGGCCACATTTCAGGGAATAGGTCAGGGGGTTCTGCATAGGTCATAGAAAATTAATGAATATAGGTAACAGCAGAATTTGGACAAAGGAGTTTAACCATTTGTACCTGCTTCTATTTCACCAGCCAGTAAGAGACATGGATTTGGGAAAGTATATATAAATACAAACCTATATAAACACACAAGTTATCCATTTGCCTTACTGGCTCAGTCAGGCAGAGTAAATATATATAACCCTCTAGTTCAGCTACTTCACTGTCACAGGATCCAGATTCACCATTAAAATAATGGTCTTCCTCTAAGATTTGCTTTTTATTTTCTACTCCAACATTTTTTGCTAAAAAGTGTTTACAATATTTTATGCAGCTGTGCAAAGAACAACAAACCATGTTCTGCTGGGCAGAGGCTCTGTAAATTAACCCTTAAATGTGAGCTGATAAGGGCCTACAGAATTTAGCCTTAGAAACACAATATGTGTGGGAACTTAAGAAATGCAGCTCAAGGGTCAAAATGAATTAGCTGCCAAGTTCTCAAATGACTTGTCTCCTTCAAATGTTTTGCTCTCTTCTTCCATGATTGTTTAGAACATGCATAATTCCATAGTGTCACTGCTTTAACATTTTCTTTATGCTTTTTTATACACTTCAGCTGTGGAAGGCCATGGCTTCTATTGACAAAAAGGATGATTATGGTTAAAGTGTATTTATTGGCCTTTGACTTTGCCCCATCACTTGGTAACTGCAGCTGCATATTCACTTTTAGAGGTATAATTAGTCATGAAAAAATAGCTTCAAGTATTATTGGTTACGTTGACATTTTCACTTCTTAAATGTTCATGTCTGAGAAATGCTGTCATTACTTTCCTATTGGAAGTGTCATAACTAATGTCAATCTTAAGAGCTCCAGGTGTACATTTTCCTTTACATTGATGCCTCTGGGGCTGTGAGGGTCTGACATGGATGTTTCCATAAATCCACAAAATCATTCACAGGAACCATTGAAAAAGCAGGTAACCTTCCTACATATTTGCAGAAACAAGCCTTAATGAGAAAATGGCATCAGTCTCAAGCCCATGTGATAGAAATGCACAGTGTCAGTGCTGTCCTCATGTGCCAAATATTCCTTAATATCTTTGGCCAGAGTGGAAAAATGGCTTCCTGCTGGTACAGAATGGAAACCTCAGCAGTAATTCACATTTCTCCTCATGACTTAACTGAAACATTCTCCATTAATTTGCTGCCCACTCCCAGACTTTCTAGTTGAAAAAGAAGCAGGCTCTCCCAGAGATTCCCACATCTCCCCAGACAACCGGGCCAAGTATCCTCTGTTGTCTCTATCTTAAGGAATGCTGGGCTTCCAAAACATGGCAAAGGCTTTTCCCTTACTGGCTATTTAAAGGAACAAATTCACATTACCTTCCTCCTTACCTCCCTTACACCTTGCCAATGAAATGAGAGAGCAGGTAAGAGCCTGCCTTGAAAGCACTATGTTTAACTGTGATGAGGTCCATGGAACTCCAGGGGGTCTCATGGCTCATATCCTCCCAAGTCCTCTTTCTCCACACATCCTGCTGCTTCTCACTTGGGGTATGTCACTGCTCTTTGCACCTTCTAGGCCAAGAACAAGATTTTTTCCCTTGTTCTCACAAGCATTTTGATTATCTAAGCAGTTCAGCAAGCAGTGGCAAAATAATAATGAGTTTCCATGAGTTACTCCATATGGATTGTGACTTTGATTTAATGATTTGCAACAATGGAGTGCAAGATTTTGCTATGTCAGCTACTGCATTAGAACAACAGTCATTCCCAGCACGTGTCCACAGGAACATCTCAAATGTGAAATGCTTTAATCACTCCTCATGCAAGCTGAGTAAACTGGACTCTGCAGCATGAGCAGAAAGCTAGCAGCATTTTCCTGATCAAGCACCATTGTCCCCAGCCCCAGCACTTGCCTAACTTTTAAAAGAATTAAGTTATAGAGACAGAGTGACTAAAGAAGGTCTTGACAAACCTTCCCTCTTCCTTTCAGGAGAGAATCACTAATTTAGGCTGCCAGTCCCTGCAGAAAGGAGGAAGGGATTTTTCCAGCTTTCATCCCTCCTGTGATAACTCTCAGTTCCCATCAACTGAAGCCACTGAGATAATCTTTCCTCTAGTGCCAGGATCCTCAGATGGGTAGGTCAAGGTAGTCAAGCCAGTTTTGTCAGAATAGTCCCAGTTCAAATCACAGCCTTTCTTTAATTTGGTCAGGTACAACTCATACCTCATGGCATGTGTGAGATCCTACCTGAAGAAGTAAGAAATATATCCTTTGCCCCACAGGACATCGTTACAGTAATCCCATGGGGTGTCCTCTATCCCCTGAAGCATGTGGGCTGCTGTGAGAAACATGGTGCTGAGATCAGCCAGTGACTATTAGCACCCTTCTGGCCTGTCTGCTGAGCCCATTAGTAATACCTAAGAGTTTTCATTCGGCCAACACTATTGACTTTCAGTGGCCAGTGAGTGCCTCTCATCTAACTCCTGCTCAGCAGATTGGGATGGTGTCTATTTAGCCAGTGTCTCCCATCAGACACTGCAGTTAGGATTACACTTAGGGACAGCCTATCCCATCAAAAACCACCGCAGGCCACGGTTGTTCCTAGGTAACCATGGGCTAACATGCCAATGTGCTCCCCCTGTCCAGGTGCCCATCCAGCCCTCTCCTCTCTTCTTCACCAGCATGGCCAGGGAGACATCAGCTGAGTGGGCAGAGGTTGGGCAATGCAGGACAATCATATCCTCTGCTTTGCCTGCTTTGGCATGATGACGTTATTTTCTGGGGCAGCAGGAAGATCTGGGGAGCACCCATGGTTCATGAGGGATGCAATCTCCAATTTTTTCTGCTGCTTTGGGTGTATGTCTCTGTGGTAATCTGCAGTGTGGGGATTACCAAACTGACTCAGGTCGTGGGAAGCCTTGTCCCATGACACTTAAATGTCCCCACTGAGTCTTTGCTAGACACATTTAGGTCACAGGAGAACTTCTTTCTTCACCATCCAGCAAACCAGTTTTTCTCCTAAGGAAGGACTCTTCCCATTTATCCCAATCCTCTGCCAAGCGATGAATGGACTCCTGCTTACTTTATCCTGAAAGTCATCCCCTTTGTCGTGTCCACTGGCTAACATCTCTGAAATTCTGGCACTCAGCACTTTGGATGTTTTGGGTTGTTTTTTTTTGGATGAGATAACACAGCCTGGCTATGATCTCCTATGGCTGCAAACCTCCATCCTCAATGGGTGTCCTCCCACTGTGGGATCTTCCTGCCTTGCTGTATAGAGCAAAGAAGGGAGGTCACCCTTTGGAAACTGCCTTCTGTTCTTCCTTCCCTCACCACATACAGCAAAATTGTTGTCCTTCCACTACGGTCAAGATGTCCTGTGGCTGGAGGGGAGGAATAATTTGCCTCTTAGCCATGAAACCAGATTTACTCCAATTGTAGATTATTCTCCACCTAGTGAAAAGAGTCAGGAAATTTGTTTTGGACTATGGAGTTCAGCTTCTCTGTACAAGATTTTCAGCCACTCATCTTGGCTGGGATTGGAGAGGTAGGAGAGAGGGGAGAGACCATCAACTGAATGGAATCACCAAAGTGCTCCTGACATAAAACATGAGACAAAATCCATATGAAAGCCAAGTGAAAGGCAGACACAAAGATATGTTATACTGTGCCCTAGTTATCTATGTGGTCTTCTGCCAGCAGGATAGGAAGACTAGGAAAAAAGGGACAGGCAGGTATGAAATTGGATTGGCAATCATCAACAGCATAACCGAAATGGACACTTAATAATGTGTAGAAGAGCTGACTCAGATTTTGATGCTGTCTTTTAATTTAGGATTGATGCCTGTGTAGATTACATGGCACAGTTGCAGGAGGAGTTCTCATAGAATACAGATGTTAATAGAGCAAGATAATTACTTCTATTTTGTGCCAAGCCAAAAGCCATATTATGGAAAGGTTTTAAATGCAAACTTAACAAAATTATTCAAATGCAGAAATGAGAACTGGAAGGTTGATTGGTGTGTAAAGGATGATTCACATCTAACTCAGACTGCTTCCTTTTTTATGTGAGTTGCCTTAAATTTAACAAAGAAAATTCTCTAACAGAAGTTTTGAATTTCGGCAGGCAAAGGCTTCAGCTATTGAAAAACCAGTGGTCTCCTGCACAGAAAGAATATATAAATAGTCCCCACTGGGAATTTTGGAGGGCAAGATCTGCTGACACTTAGCCACATCCCTGTTCTGGTGTTTTATTGGTCTCCCTGCAGAAGATGGGGCTGCTGAAAGCAAGCTCTTGTCTGGGCTGTTTTGCTGTGCCACAGGGCTGATGCATTGCCCTGAGGTGCTCAGGATATGAGGGGGAAGCAGGGTGTCTATGAAGCCTTTTAACTCTTCACAAGCATAAACATCTCTGTTTAACTTCCAGAATCCATCTTCCCTCAGGGGAAACTGCTGTTTGTTTCTCTTTTTCCAATGGCTGTGAGAGCAGGCCTGTTATTACTGGCACTCCCTTCCCATGGATGCATTTTTCTTGGTTTAAAAGACTCTGAATTTTTAAAAGGGAAACCTGAGACTTTTTTGTTAAAGCCTTCTGTATTTTATGTGAGCAGAGGAGTTTTCTGTGTACATTTTGTATCATCAGGGCCTTGAACATGAGGGACTTCTTTACCCAGTACTTCATATACAACTCTGCTCTTTCTTCAGCCATAAAATGACCACACCAATGAGAAAATAAAAGTCATTGCCCACCTATAAAACTGATAGTAAATTTGCAAAACCAGAGTACAAGGCAGAGCTAAATAGCTGCCCTTTCCCTGTTTTTATGAGAGATGAGTCTTGCACATAAAATCCACATCCCAACTGTAAGCAGGAAGGAGAGCTGCAAGGCACAGACATCCAGAGGATTTTGGGTTCTCAGGTGCTTTTGTGATGTTTCCCAGCGTGGCCCATACCCTACCGGGACCGTCCTTACCCAGCAGCCCAAGACCTGGCTGCTGCAACTACTTGAGAGTCTCACCTCCTGGAGAGACTCTGCCTTCTTCTGGGATGCAGAGCCATGGCTGACACAGCCAGTTGCTGGGTCAGCAAAAGGACTGAAATTTGTGCCTCCAAAACCTGTGCCATGGACCATGCCACAAGCTATGCAGGAGTAGAAAATATTTTCTCATCTTGATGGTTTGCTACCTAGACTCTTGCTCTGTCAAGACCTACCTTTCCACTTCTGCTATTCCTTCAAGGAGCCTATTTTATTTTCCTTTTCTTCCATTAAAAACAAACAAACAAANAAAAAACCAACCAAAAAAACCCCCTGAAAATCCAACTAAAGCCCAAGCTCTGAAACGTCAGAATTTTCCCCCATTTTTGAGGGCATTCAGGTCCTCCTTATGCTAAGCACTGGGGCTCTGAGTCCATCTCATCAGTCCATCTCATATAGCAGAGCTCAGAGAGGGAATTGGACCAGCTTTTGTTTCATGTGCCTCTATGGCTTTGTTGTGACACAGATCACCTCCCATGCATCAAACCCATTGGGAATGCAGGGGTCTTCCAAACCCTTTTGGGAAATCACACATCCACTTGGCTTCCCTGCTCAGTTTCCCATCCTAAGCCCAGAGAGCAAGTGTTCCCTGGGACTTTTCCTTGGACAACCCTGTGGCATGAGGCAGGAAGGAGTTTTGAGAAAGAAAACTTTACACGAACTACTTAAGTGTGACCTTGATCTGTCCTCTTTCCCCTTCCTAAAGTCAGGGTGGTACTTTAACCTTGCCATTGGCTGGCTGGGGGCTGGTAGTGCCACTCAGCTTGTACCTACAGGCTTCCAGACTGCTCTGGAGCACTGCAAGTTCTCATCCACAGCTCCTGTCCAGCAGGTCACAATCTCCCAGAGTAAAACCTTGGCACAGAGCACCCTGATCCCTGTGGGCCTGGTGGAAAGTTTGCACTAATTGAAAGAATAATGGCACACATCAGACATACACATAGCAAAGAGGGAGCAAAGGAACTTCCCGAAGAGAACAAATCCTAACAAGTACAGGATACTAATTTTAAGTAGTAATGCTCACATTACTTAGTGCTTAGGGGCAAAATTCATGCCGCCCAAGATACTTTCCTAAGTTTGCAATGCATGGCATTTGCAACAGAGTAAATAGGTACATTTTAACACTTTTCATGTCCACAGAGATGTCTCTGTAACCCATACCATATCAGATATTCACAAGGCAACAGCATGATACGCGAATACATTTTAGTGTTGTAAAGATCCCAGAGGAGACCCATTCCTGCTGTCCCTCCCTGAGGGATCCAGGCTGCCATTACAACCACATTGAGCAAGAAGCAGGAGGAGATGTCCATTAACCCCTTAATTAAGTGCTGAGATGGCAGTCACAAGTCAGGGTGTGTCCAGAAGAGCCAGGTGAACAACTGCAAAGAGCAGGAATGCCATTTGAACCTCACGGGGCTGTGGACAGTACCTGTGGTTACAGCATTGAGTTTAGATGCAGCTTTCCATTTCTGGAACTTAAAGAAGCTGGTGGTGATTAACCAGCTAAATCTGCAATCAGGAGGCAGAAATTTCTGTTTTGGAGCATGGAGGAGGCAACCTGTGTGCCCTTTCATCAAGCAGCAGTCAGCACAGGACAAGGAGACAGGCTTAAGGGCGCCTTTGCCACAAGACCGCTCTGGTTTTATTGTAATTCCTTTTCTTTGTTTCCCAGTTACAAGCAAAATGTGATTAAAAATTGTCTGTCCTGCCAGAGCTGTGTGCTGCAGGAGACCACAGTGGGGTTTATCCCACCTGATTTCCTTGCCAATTCTCACACTCAGAGATGTCAATAGATTGTGATGGTCTACGAAGCTGTTTTCAGCATCTTCTCCATTGCTCCCAGCAGGACACCAGGGGGACAAATGACATTGCCAGCCTCCCCAAAGAGTTTGGTAGAAGAACACAAGGTCACTGAGTTCCTCTGCCCAGTCATGGCCACAGGAGTAGCCAAGGTTGTTCTCTCATACAAGGACTGAAGGGTCCCAAGGCAGGGGTGTTCCTTGGCTCAATGGGCTGCTTTGGCAGGTGAATGGTACTTGGGTTGGTCACCTGCACACAGATGCTGCAGCACCTCAGCTCAGCAATCTGTACCCAGATCTCAGCCGTCCCCCGTGGATCATAGCCAAGACAGCATCTCATAAGAGGAAACTCTGGGAAAAAATTAATGGATGTACAGAAGAACAGTAGAAATGTAGAAACATTATCTAAAACTGGACTTCCAACATCCCTGGCTCATCACAGTCCAAGTTCTCTTGAGATCCTCACCAACAATCTCTCTCAGCATTAGCAGGGGCTAAATGTGTGGGAAAGAAAAAAAACAAGTATCTCAAAAATCAAATTGCCATGCAAACTAGAAGGCAAAGAATATATTTCATGAGGTAAATCTCCTTGTACAGAACTGCCAGTGTGCAAAAGTCAAACCAATTCATTTTCTAACAAATTTCAAACAACACTGAGCTTTCTCCTTTGGTTCTTTTCTCCTCTCTTTATTCTTTCTACCCCATTTTCCCATCTAAATTTCATTTTGGTAAATATTTCTCCCTGTTGCTCAGATAACCGTGTCTGATTGCAGAGACTTGAAGCGTAACCGATGATGAAAGACGACCTGAGGGATATCGGAGTGCACACACCACAGGGGTGTGGACATAAATCCCTGAAATATGCTGGCAGTATGACCAGAGTCGTTCTACCTGTAGGTTAAGTCAAGATAAGAACTTGCCTGATGGTTGCACACACAGGATTAGACAAAACCAATCCTTCATGCTGGTTAAAAATCCACCAGGACTGTTGGCTTGAGATGGGGCTGAGCCTGCAGGTTGGGAGGCAAAGGGGGGTCTGAGCCTCATGTGTCTTTTGACACAAAATTTGATGGTGACCCTCTATTCTGATGGTGCACTCCCAGCTGGGAGAGTGGGAACAGAGAGTTAGCCCTACCAGCCAGGACCAGGGGTTTTGCCCCAGGTGGGCTTTTCAGGTCCTCCTGTACCTGGCTCACAGGTACCTCTACCTCTTCATAGCAGGCTTCAGTGTCACCCACAGTACAAGGTTGCTGCTGGACACTGGTGGCAGTGGGGGTGGTGGCTGCCCCTGGCAGCAGCCAGCCCTCTGAGGGGTTACATAAAGGCAGTGAAACACATCTGCTCTGGGCACGGGCAGTGAGGCATGAGGTGAGTGGATGACTAATGGCCTCACATTGGCCTACTCAGAGCCAGGGCGGCTTTGCTACCTGCTTCTCTGGTGGGCCCCCACAGCACCAATGGGTGGGGGAGAAGGGCAACCTCTTCCTGGAGTGCAGGGCAGGGGAAAAATCCTCCCCTCACTCAAAGATGCTGAGCAGAGTTCGCCCGTTCATATGTGAGGAAGGCTTAGATTTCACAAGAAAGAGATAATCAGAAAATACTGCTGTAGCGTGCAATCCAGCACTTCTTGCACTTCTTCCTTCATACAGAACCTTCTTTAAAATTATTTACAAATACCAAGCAAACCATGATATACTGATCATGGGTTTGCAGGATTTTATGAGTATTGACTGATGATAGATACCCTCCTTGAAAACTCAGGGCTGCTTGTGTCACCTGGAGAGTGCGAAGATCTCTGCAAACAGCACAGGGAAGCAGAAGGTGTCAAATCAAAACCAACTCCCACAGCGCATTATTAATCCTGCAGATTGTGTATAGTGGAAATAAAAAGTCATCTTAAAGTAGCCAAATGCTCTAATATAAGGAACTAATTAAAAAAAACCTCCCAAACTATTAACAATAAATAGAAAGTGCTCTTGACAATGAAAGCTCGCATGATTTTTACCCTAGACCTCTGACCCTCAGATGCTGGCAGTACTGGAGCAGTGCCAGGTGTGTGCACCCACTTTCCCATTGCATGGCTCCTCCAACCTAGCCCAGGCAGGATCTGTTGTGCCCAACTACAGCTGAAGTGTGGACAGGCCCTGATGGAGAGCATCTCTCTGTGGATATCTTGTGAGTTTGAGATGCTCAGGTGTCAAAGGGAACTCCCAGCTATGGCTATAGACATTTTATTTTTAACAGTTGAAAGCTATTTCATGTTTAACCCCTCAATCCACCTCTCCCATCGGGTCTGTACCTCTGGCATTAATGCAGCTATTGTTCCAGTGTTTTGACTTTCCTTGCTATCAATCAGCTCAGGAACTGTAAACACATTGTGGATCCATAATATCTCTCTCTCCATCAGGTGTTAAGGTGTCGTGGGACAACTGCTGGGTTTTTCAGACTTTTGGACCCATTTTTATGCTGAAATTCTTTATGGTGAGGCCATTGATTGGCCTGTGCAGCAGGCATCTGCTACCAGCAGTGACACAGAGGAGTGCAGGGCTCATCCTCCAGAGCAAAGGGAAGGGAGCACTGCTCTAAATGGGGTTATGTTTGTGCCAGAGCAGCGAATATGCACAGGAAGGGAAGATTTTTTTCCTTACAAACATGAGGCCAGGGCCTTGGCCATAGCTTACAGCTGGCAGGAAACACGCAGCTCCTGGCTCAGGAAGAGAGCAGGGAATGGAGGATGACTCACAGCCCAGCCCAGTCCCCCCTCCCTGCTAGCGACAAGTGCTGGGCAGCAGATTTCAGGGAGGAGGAGAAGGACAAAGCCACGCATCATCCACTCCTGTGTTCTCCACTGATTCACTCTTTGCTCATCTAGACAGGGCTGAAAATAACAGCATGCAAAAGGAGGGGCAAGAGGTGCAGGCAGCCCAGGTGGGAGGGCTGAGTGCGACAGAGTTTGGCTGGGGTCACCACTGAGCATGGTATGGGCTGCTCTGGCATGGCAGCAAATCAGTATGAGGACTGGGAAAAGACACACATTATCTTCACTCCTCTTAAAACAGAAGTGAGCATTGATACGGTGTGATTTAACAGAGGCTAAAGATGTTTGCATGAATTAACTGGAGTGCAGGGTCCTGGTCAGGACACAGCACTTTCAGATCTGGACAAAGTGAGAAGCATTCAAGGAGTATAAGAATCAAGAGAATCATACACCAAGGGATTCAAAATGAAAAACATGGCCCATTTAGTCCCAGGAAAGAATATTAGGAACAGAGATGGAAACAATCCTCTAACACATAAAGCCTTCTTGAGGAGATGATTGTTTTATATTATCTGTGTAGACAAAGACGTGAAGAAATCAATTTTTCTTCTGCAACAAAGAGTGCTTTGACAACCTACTAGGGAACATTTCCAAGATGTACAAGGCGTGGAGTGTGGGGAGAGGCTGGAGAATCCCTTTCCAGAAAGATTTTTCAGGAGTCCTTAGACAAATTAATATATTTCCCTGCACTGAGTGCCTGTGGTGGGGGCCTAGCAGGGCTCCCTGGCAGCAGGGTATCTCAGTGCAGAGAGGGAACCCAGCAATCCTGCCAGGTCTCCTCCTGGTTTGCATTTCATCGCCTCAAATGTGGCATTAAGTATTCTTGGCAAGAGTTGTGACTTGGCTTGAACAAGCATTTGATAAGATCCATAAAGCTAAACACAGATTACTGTTCTATAAGAAAGTGTTGAACAGCAAATATGCCCCACTTTCTATGATCTAAACCATATTAATTCTCTAAGCACAATTCATTACACATCTGAACCCCACTTTCTATGATCTAAACCATATTAATTCTCTAAGCACAATTCATTACACATCTGGAGCCAACTATTTCCATCTACTTATAGACAGTGTTAAGTGAGCTACTGTTTTAATTTTACTGAGCCAGACAGAGATAATACCACCTGGAAACAGTTTAAGTCTGTAAAAAGTAAAAATGACAGTGTAAGGTTGCTAAGTGATAATGATATGCAAAACATATATCCTTACACAAAGGAAGTGATTTATTCAGGACATTCTTTATATATCACTACTATAATCTTTTCAGCTGCAGCCCATTATATACCTTTGTCTCACAGCATACTGACTTTATTTTACAACCAATCCTTTTAATCTGCTCGGTTTTTTCAAATTGACATCTTTAATTTACCCGGCCTTTTGCCTGCTGTAGCCATCCTCACTCCATGAAATGACACCCATGGACCCATCACACACAGTATCAGAGACATTTGCACTTGGGCACCAAAGAGAGGTTCAAAGAATGGTTCCAGTACCAGTGTATTGTCCAACACAGGTGGCTGAGTAAATCTCCATTTGTCATCATTTGCGGAGGAGTTAGATGATGAGATGAGAGATGGTGCAGAGTCCATCTCCTGCAAACGTAGCACCTATCTGTTATTTATTAATTCCTGCGTGACAACATTCTGCCCTTTGCTTTAGATGAAGACACTAGAGATGAGAGGCTGTAAATCTAAGGTGGAAGGACTGATGCTTGCAGGACAATGGAGAGTGTTGTCACTAAAATAAATATGTCTGCTACTTATGCTATCTTACATGCAGTGACCAAGGAACAGCATTCAGATCTTCCATGGGAATATCTCTCCCAGCCCCTAAATGCCAAACTGCTGCTCATGGAAATGAGAAGCACAGGAGTTCCACAACTCCTTGGCTCCATTAGTACTTACCTCAGACAATGGCCTGGAAGTTTGCTAATTCTTGAAAAACTGCAATCTTGTTGAAACCTTCATTTTGTTTTATGACAATGTTGTGCACGTGTCTGCATTGTTTACCCTGTAAAATGCTGCCTCCTGAAGCAGATGCCTCTTGCAAGGAATGAGCATGACCAGCTCATGGCATCCCCAGCTCCCTGCCCAACTGTTGGGGTTGACTGGCTCCTCCTTGCTCACTGCTGCCTTTAAAGTGATGTGAATCCACTGACAGCAACTTTCACCAAGGCTGCTTCCAATACTGACTCCCATCATGTCTCTAAGGAAGCATTGAGGTGACCTTCCATAAAATCAGGAAAGGGCAATAAAGCCCACTAGTCGGTACCTATTTACACTGTCCTGGTTTTGCAGATATTTTCTGATGTTCCAGCATCCTTTCCCCACTAGTTCCACATCCATGTCCTGTTTCCCTCTTCTGTTCTCTCATCTGTCACAGCCTCAGTGTTGACAGTGATTTGTCCTTCCCTGGTTATTTCAACACACTTGTGTCTTGACTTTATTTCCTATTTCCTTCACAGCTTCCCCTTTCTAAAAGTTATGAGTGTCTCCTCATTTGATTTCTTCATTACTTTGTGCAATGGGGATGTCCCAGCAGCCTTGGTTTTCTCATATCCTTCTGGAAATTATCGTATTGTGTATTGTTTGTGTAGATTTACTATGTTTCCAAAACGCCCACCACCACTCTATCTTGGATTGCTTCCTTGAATATTTGTCTTCTTGTTTACAGTAAGTTTGGGTTTGGATTCTTTCTTGGTTTTGGTTTATTTTTTTTTCTTTGTACAATGACCTAAAATGCTCCCAAAACACCCCTTTGGAAACCAGGGCTTCTCAGGGCTAGATGTTACTTGTTGTAATCAAGTGTCACCCCACCTTTTCCTTCATCTTCCTCTTGGTCTCTTTAGATAAACTAATTCGTGGCTACATGAGCATTGGGTGTATGCTTATATTAAGCATTAGGCCATGTTGTATGTTTTAATTGTTTCTAATTTGCATGTTTACAGGGATCAAGGATCTCTGATTTGTACTAAGTGTATCTGCATCATCTCCAAGAGATGTGTAGCAATCCTTTCCTAAAAGAACTCAAAGACCTCTGCAACTGCTCTAAATAACTTGTTCAGTTGCTTAACTTACACTTAGGAAGACTTTTTAAAAAATTCTAAGCTGTGGATCAAACTCTCTTGATACCTTTATTTGCAGCTAGGGCGAGCTTCTTACAACCTTGTAAAAGCTAGAAAAATATTATTTACTCTATTTCATAAGCAGTGAGCCCAAGAGTGTAGATGTGAAGATGGGCTCCAAGCCCACAAGAAGGAACAAAGCTCAAGACCAAGCAAACAGTTTAAATAACGGTTAGCCAAAATAATGGGAATCAGAAGGAGGAGATGTGGGAGGCTGAGCAGCAGGTAATAAATCTGCTTGGTCTTGGGCTGACAGGGGATCAGATCCCAGTCAAGATTTTTTAACTTGCCATGCTTGAGGCTGAGAACATGACTTGAGTAAGTGACCTCTGCCAAGGTGCCACCCTCAGATCAGGCTTCTGTGTAGCTTTTGCAGCCATTCCCCATTCCCTCTGCCATCTCCAATCCTCCAATCCTCTTCCTCTGGGAGGGTGCATGACCCAGAGCACTGCTGGCCTCCACCAGGGAAAATCCATCTTCAGCAATTTCCTCTGGTATTATGTGAATCAGAGCANGCTAGGAGAAGGCACAAAGCAAAAAGCAAAAAAAGAAACTGAGTGGGCCAGGACTATTGCCTGTCTTCCTGGGCAGTGAAGGGAGATGCTGACACAGATCTGAGGATCCCCCAGTGTAGCCTCCCTCAGTTTGGGCTGTGCTCAGGGTGTTGTTCAGCCCTGTGCTACCTATTATGCTGTATATGAGATTATTGCAAGAGGCGAAAATATACTGTCATAAAATTATCCCCTAATAAATTTCCCTTCATTAAGTCAGCTTGCATTTTAATTGTGGAGACTATACTTTCTCCACCCAGTTACTGTGGTTTTCCCAGGTATGTAAACTGGGAATTTTAGCCAAGGGTGGAATTGTGTGAACTGCAGCTTGTTCCATTCCAAACCTTCACAAAAGTAGAAGCATGTATTAGGCATTTCATAATTTCCTCACAAAAGGAATAAAAAAAGAGGAAGAGCTGTTGCAGATTTTCCATAAGAGCTTTCTCCAGGTAAAATTGTTGGATATACCACTAAAAAACACTTGAAAATAATAAACAAAAATAGTAAGCTCTCCTTGAGAAAACCATGACTGGAAGGACAATATTTGCCAAACAGGCCTGTAAACAAGCAAAAAATGTATCCCATTACTGGGGTATAGAAAGAAAGAATATTAAGTGAGAGCTGGAGGGAATGAGGGCTCAGAAAAGCTGCATCAGTGAGCACTTGTACATCCAACACATATCACCTTTGTGGGGTCTCTGCTTCTCAGGGAGGATGCAAGGAGTTGAAAAGGCAACAGGCAGGAGCCAAGGGTTGGAAGAGCTGCCCTGTGAGGCTAAAAAAGGAATATAATGTCCCACATTATAGGGATTGTGCTGACCACAAGGGTCCTGGTTCTACTGCCCTGTGCCTTCCAGATCCAAACATAAAATCTCTGTGGTCTAAAAAGGCCTTCTGCCAATAACTTTGTTTTAAAGCTCACAGAGCAGTTGATCAGCAATGATCTCAGCAAGCACCAAGTTGACAGATAAATACTGAGTCAGACGTAAAATAGGGAGCAGCTTCATCTTGGAACCTATCATGAGATTAAGTTGGAGAAGTCAAGCATTGCTGTCAACAGAGAGGATTAGGAAAAGGCTGCGTTTGGCACTCTTGCACCTGCAGCACACAGCACTGTCCTGGGAGGAATGTGAGTCAGAGGAGTTTCTGCCAATGGGCATCTGGGCTGTGCCTGTGGAATTGCAATGGGAATGGCCAAACACAACCTTGAGACACCAGCCATGATGAAACAGGATCCAGATGGCCAGACCTAGAGTTTGGATCCAACCTACTGAGTGAAAATAATCCGTATTCACCACAAAGAGTTTGTTTGTAGAGGCTGGAGTGGGAGGTTGATAGAACATCTGGGTAGCAGTTAATCCCCATGTGTAGCTTTGAAATTAAAGATGATCCTCTCATCAGCTGAGAAATATCAGTAATAAAAGGTCACCAGAAGAAACCAATGTGGAAAGAGAGGTGGATGGTGAATGGAAAACTCAAAGGAAAGCTAAAAAAAGGAAAAAGAAGAAATACAACAAATCATAGATTATACCCATATGGCTACATGAGCTTGGAAATTATGCAAAGGATCACAAATTTTTTAAAAAATGGCTAGTAAATACAAAGTTTTGCTTCCCTCAGAGAAACTTCTTGAGGGAATGCACACTAAAAGGATGAGAAGCAACCAGAATAACACTGTTCCAGTGCCATTATTGAAAACAAGCTCATTGAATGTTGCCAAAAGTAAGAGACAGCTGTGGTGTTAATGCTAAACAAACCACTCTTCCCATGGTAGCTGGGTTTTATTCAGTTCTGGTCTTTGTGCTTTACTGCCATAAACAAAGTGATCATGTGCTGTTCTAGAAGTGTTTCAACATTGCTTTAATTAGGCAGCTTACAAATTATCTGGTTTTTAAATTACTCATAAATCATAAGCATGGTCATGTTAAAGCCCTCCTTATAGGCTCTAACATCCAGTGGTGATCACCTCTACCTTTTAACATAAATTTCAGAATCTTTGACACAACCATCAGAGGAAGGTCCTGCAACAACACACGTGGCAAAAGAGCCCCCATGCTGCTGACAGATGAATATTTACATCATGGAAAGTTCTCCAGCTTTCCTCAGAATGAATTAATGCCATCAGGTAGATGGCAGCTAGCAGTAACACACATCAGTGAAAATCAGAAAAGCTGCAGCAGGGATCACAGAACAGAGCTTGGACAAGCACAGCACCAGGGCAGATAGGTATCAGCTATCACAGGTAAATTGTCTTAAAAGGAAAAAATTGATTTTATAGGTGAATAGTCCAAGTTTGTTAGCCTGGAAAATGGGTAAATGAGGATGACCTGTTAACATCCATTTCCAGCTCTGCAAGAGGCTGTGGCTGGCTTCCCAGGAGCTGGGCAGACTGGCCTGTACAGGCAGTACAGCCAAAAGCCCTTTGCTACAGAAACAGGGCAGCAAGCCATGCTGGAGGCCAGCACAGACTGACCTGGCCTAAGAAACAGAACAAACCCCAGGACTGTGGGCAAGGCTGCCCACATGGCTTGTTTACTGACCTGCACCAGCATGGCCAGCAGCAGCATGTCTGAGCAAAGTCCTTTTGGTGACAGACAAGAAACTCACCCGCAGCTCCCAGGAGAGGTGGCAGCTGGAAATTACACTTTGTTTTGCTCTTCACAGGCATGGGACAGGACTGCCAACACGGTGGACATGGCAGTAACTACCCGAGGCTACAGTCAGTGGCCACTGTCTGGACAGTTGTTTACAGCACATTTTATGGCAGCGCACTCCAGAGGAGTCTGGGCTGTACTTTTTTAAGAAGAAACTTGAAACCAAAAGCTATATTCAGATGCAATAAGCACTGTTTACAAAGTGCAACAAACATGCACCTACCTCACTTTTACTGATGATTAAATATGTTTGCATTATTCCCTACATACTGGTTTTCCCTTATAACAAACTATTAGGACACTAAGATCAGATTGAATCTGATTTTATTTGCCATATTTGCCATACAATACCTGCATCTTCATAAGAAAAATTGTATTATCTATTTTTCTCTTCAGTTGTTTATTATATCCTTAATAGCTTTTGTTTTGTAAACAAAACACTGGAGTAGTATGAGATGTCTCAGCAATTGAAGCTATATTCAGACTTCTGTAATCACCCTTTACTATGCACTGATACAGATACTGATAGAGGGGAGATGATGTTTGTAGTAACTTTTCTTTCTAAAGAAGGAAAAACAAAAGCAAATGGAAACATTTCTGGTTTGTAGAAGTACAAAATGTGACTTCATGCTTCCCCATAAATTTTAGTACACCATGGACAACAGGCACTGCTCATTCCATGAAACACCTGGCTATGCAATTTTCTGTCTCCAGTAGTCCATGTGTTTGAAATGGCACAATTACATCTTTCCATTAATGGCACAATTACATGTTTCCATTACTGCACGGCTTTAAATTGCATTGCTGAGTAATATCAGAAAATCTGGTTTTGTGGTTGCAAGGTGCTCTGGAATGGGGAAAACTACACACTTCTGTGACTGCTGCCTTTGTGTAATACTGACAATTCCAGAAATATGCTTTTAACTGCACAGAAATACTTTCTATATTACTACTAAGGACTTAGTATGCAGATTTCACCCATGAAGTAGGGCTTATTAAAAAAAAAAAAAAAGGCTCCACATCAACACAGCTTGCATTAAAGCTGACTCATAAAAAACAACCTCATTTTTTTCAGTAGTATCAGAGTCACAATGAGGGTTTTCCAGCCTCATCTTTTCTCCTTGGGCTGCCAAAAATGCCTCCATTGTATTCCTTAGGAGCATTACCTATTTAAGCAGACCAAGAACAAGCAACTGTGGCTTGATGTGAAACGTAGCTACCATTATGGTATTGGAAAAATTAGTGCAAGACCTGATGTTAAAAGTTTAAAGACATCATGAATGGAAAGAAGGGTTTTCATAGTGTTTTAAGTTACAGAGCCTTTTTAATGTTTTCCAACTGAGACTGATAATGACATCAACTTTGTCTCAAAAGGATTTTTTCTGTTTTTATACAAGCACCACAAGTACTTCTCCTGCTTCCCTAATGAAGCACAGTTCACTCTTTGTCTAAAAGATGGTATAGATAGGATAACACAGTTTAATACCATTCCAATTGGATAATAGTGCAATCAGAAAGATGCTCACATTTTAACTTTCAAACTTATCACGACTTAACAGAAGAATAGGGAAACAACTACAGTTGTTAGGGAAAGTAAATTAATAAAGCTGCTTTGCAAGCTTCAAACTACTCCATTACACTCAGAGATTTAGGAAGCAGAGGTATTGGAGACTCCCCTCACTGAAACAATTGAGTATTTCCCTGCATCTGTCCTTTCTTCCTATCTCATACATCATAGTATTCAACAGTATTAAATCAAAGGCTTTGGTATGAACATATTGGACACTGCTTCCAGCAAGCAGCAGCAACTTAGAGTAAAATACATGCAACAAGGAAAACAATAAATATCAAATTGGTGAAACAGAGAAAACCACAGTGCAACAAAGATAGCCTTAGAAAATTCTATAGATATAACCTGAATAAAAAAATTAAGGATTTTAAAATATGCAGTTGTGTAAAAAAAACCCCCACAAGATAAATTATTCAAAAAAATCTCATAGTTTACTATAAAATAGTTGAACATTTAACTACTGCTCATTCTCTTGACAATCAAACAAAACAAATATTTGACTGTATCTGGAGCAACATTTCTGATGCAAAATTATCCAGAATCAAATAAAACTCTAAATCAGGAAATGCAGACCAGGAGGAAGCTTAGGAGGTCTCTGCTGTAACCTTCTTCTCACAGCAAGTCTGAGGTCAGACCAGGCTGCTCAGGGCTTCATCCAGTCAGGACTTGAAAACCTCCAAGCTGGGAGACTACACCACCTCTGTGGACAAGCTATGCCTCTGCCTTGCATGGCCCTCATGGGGCAAAAAGTATCTCCTGGAGGCTGGAATTCCTATGCAAATGTCAGCTAAAATACAGTTTTTGTCAAGAATCTTCCCCCTCCTCAACTTATAGCTGTAAACCTGTGTGGGAGCTGATGCTCCAAGGTGAGATCTGCTGTAACCCTGTGGAGCAGCTTCTCACTGTACAGAAATGTTCTGTCTCTAAAGCATCAATCACACTGGAACACACAAGTTAATACCTTCCTCATTAAAATATTTTATTAATAAGCAAATAATAAAGACAGCAGCAAATATTTCATGACATGATCAAGTTTTAAAAAAATCTCTACAAGCTAATTAGTTATGACATTGTCATATGCCCACAAGAAAAACAGGTCAAATCTTGAAAGTAATCAAAACATTCTTCAGCCTTGTCTGAAATGCAAAACCATACACAAAATGAGGAAATCAACCTCATAATTAATTTACTATTGCTTAGTAAGGCCTCAGGAGTGAGGACTGACCTCTCAGATATCTAAATGCAGGTTGGGCCAGTCACTGTGGCAATAAAAAACAAGAGAAGAAACATGAAAATTTTAAGTATTGAGATAAAGTAATAATTTGAGTTTACAAACTTCCTGTTCACTCCACTTAATATAAAGAAGCACAGGCCAACCTCTGCACTATGCCTCCCATCCTATGTTTTACATCCAGAGATGTGTTCTTGGCCCACCACTTGTGATGAGCAATACGAGTTATCTTACATCTCTTTAACTGTGACCTAAGCACAACTAAGTGGGTTTGGTATGTTCATGCAGACATTTCTGCTCAGCTCAAAATGGTAACTAGTAAAGTTACAGCTTTACTAAACAACAGCTTGTTTGTGTACTGCATCCTCTATAAAAAACACATTAGAGAATTAGCAGAATGACAGCTTAAAACTTCTGCATCTGTACCATGAAGTTACATGACCAGCTAGCACAAATTCAGAACTGTGTAATTCAAGCAGGGTGGGTGCAATGCACTGTTTCAAGTTATTCCTACTATCTGCATTAACAGTAATGCCCCAAGGTTCCCCAAGATCAAAGTCCAACTATATTACAGAGTTCAGATATTCATAGTAACACTTTGCAGAGGACCAAAACATGCCACTGCAGCACCTGAGGTTGATCCCACTTCCAGGTGTATTCTGTGTTTTTCTATGTGGAGGTGTTGTACCTCCTGAGGGAAGGGCAGCAGTGAGGCATAAATGCTGCATCTAAGTCACTGCATCTTTCCTTCTCTAGGGGACCAAAAAAGCAGATCTCCGAATCATCGAATGGCTTGGGTTGGAAGGGACCTTAAAGATCATCTAGTTCCAACTTAGATATCTGGGTTCCTTCAGTTACAGCTGTTACATTCACTACAGCTGAGTCCTAAAGAAGCAGATCCTGCTTCAACCATTGTATAAAACAGACGTGGCAGCAGAGAGGTGAACTGGTTTCTCAAGATCGTTCAGAAGGTCATGGAGAAAGCCCAGACAGATGCTTCCCAAACTAGCTACTAAATCCAGATGTCTTATTTCTCACAGACAAGTCATAAAATTGGGCACATACTTATGCAGCAATGCCAAGAGCCAGCATCAAACATCAGTGAACAAAGCCATGGGCTCTCAAGTGCATGGTCTTGAAGAACAAGTAGGTCTCTGGTAAGTCTTACAGAACCAGGGGGAGGGGATGAAGGGGGATTTCTGCTCTATTTACTCACATTTAGATCACCATACAGGTACAGAAGTGCCAAGGGGAGGGAAAGGAGGAGCAGTTCTTTCCCCTACATTGTGAAACAATAACAGATACAAACTGAAGTGAACCTTAACTGCTGCTGAGTTCTCATTCAGTGGGTGAATCCGCGCTTTGCTCAATACAAGCTTCTCCTATCTGCAGTCACTGCTTTACAAATTAACCTCACTGTCACAGTGACTGGTGGGGGAGGGCATATTTTCTCCAGTGACAAATAGCTGATGTTTGCCTGTTTCAGATCCCTGCATTAGCAAATATTGTTCAAGTGCTAAATTTCTAAGCAAGTTGAAAAATGCATTATTCAAAACATGATTGTGTTCCTGCATTGCACAATATTAATGTTGCTAAAGCTACTTAATGCTTACACATCTAATGCATTTGTATAGTAATTTGATAAATTTTAACTGAACTTTTTAATAACTGTTTCTAGTCATTCATGAATTTGGCAAATTTGGGCCAAATGTTTCATTGGTCTCCATGTGCATATATCATTGGTTGACCACTCAGTCTTCTCTTCTGCATGACCAAAAATTTCTGCTTTTTTATGAAGATCTGCTCTTCATTTGGTCTCTCCTGTTAGACAAGGTGCACCTCAGTCAGATTTCATTTGTGTTTTCAGTTTGGCAAGACCGATGAGACATTCATCTCTCCATTTTCTCCTGGCATCCAGGACTTTTGGAACAACTGGAATTTTTTCAGAAAGTGCCTGGAAGAGAAAATTTAAGATGACTAAGTTTCACATTCTGAGTGAAAAGCTTTTCACCAGCACTTTTTTCCTGCTTTCCCTGTGTCAGGCCAAGTCACCATCCACACAAACTACAATTTCGGCTATCACAAGAAATGGGTCACTAATTCTTTACATGAGTGACTGGAAAGGAACCAATCTATAAGGGAGTAACATGGATAAGGTTATCCTGAATGTCACAATGAAGGTGACTACAGAAACAACAAAGCATCAGTCTCTTCCCTCATTTTCCTCCACACACTGTCTAGTCTCTTTGATAATAATATTTTATTAAGTAGAAAGGAGACAACCTGGCCATTTATCTTGCTGAAAATATGTTCTGAACCAGATTCCTGTGTGTGGCTCCCCATAAGTGCAGTGAGGGATATCATATTTATAAAAATATTTTATCTTAATAGTACCAGGTATAATAAAAATGACAGGGGAAGACACATAGCAAACTCAGGGAAAAAAAGTATTTCTGAGTGCAAAATCAAAGTTGTCTTAGAAGTGCCAAGGAAAAAAAAGTTGTTTTGAGAGTGAGATAGAGACCACAAGGTCTTCTTTGCCAAAATAGGACCTGAGGTCTTAGGCTTAAAAGGCAAGTGTTGAGAAACTAGGTAAAACCTGGACCTGCTACCAATGACTGGCAAGCTGCAGTCACTCCAGAAAAAAATCAGACAGAGGAATGGAGGAGTAAGATAAGAAATGTTTAATGATTTACTCTAACAGAGAATCCCTGCAATCCCATCTTTGGTACTGAAGACTGAAGATAACAAAGAGACACAGAAGCAGATGTTGAAGTGGAATCCAGCCTTCTATGAAGAAAGCCAACCATTTCATACCAATTAAAAGCTTCTGATTTGAATGACTCCAAAATTATTATGGATTATTATTATAAGCAGTCTATGTTATTGAAGCATAAAAGAATATCTTTCCTCAAAATGCACTAACATAAACAGGAACGCAAAATGCTGTCTTCCAGACAGGCTGCCTCTGTATTTGGAATTAATCTCTGACAGCTGATCAGAAATGATTCAACCCCTACACATGTTCTTTAGTGAATCATTAAAAAAGGCACCTTTGAGGAGGCAGAGTTAGGAAATTACAATACTTCAGTTGATTCCTATGGTCATTCAAAATGACTACGTAGTGAGTATAAACAAATTCTGGGCTTAGAAATGTTAATACATAAACTAGATCCCAATCCAGAACAGCACTTAAACACATTTTATCTTTAAACATGCAAGTAACCTTACCAGACTGCTCATGTGCTTATCTTAAACACGTATTTGCACACATTACAAACTGGAACTTTGGTTTGTAAAGTATAAAAAGAACACTCAGAAGAAAAAATCTACAGGTTTACGCAGGAAGATGGAGTAGGAGGAAGACACAGGATGAATATTCATGTAGGAAAGGAGGCTGAGCCTAATATGGTAAGAGGAGGGAAGTGGTAAGGAATAGCATGGAGGATTAAATGCCAATAACTCACAACCCACAGTTGTTAGCAGCTGACTCATCTGTCTAGTAATAATGTTATTGGTAATAATGGGACTGTTAGGTCACTTTCCCATGATGTATTGTCCAAGTGCTTTCAAAAGGGACTCACAGCCATGCTGTACTGATCTTTTCCCTTAAAGCACACATTCACACAATAAATACAGACTACAGATACCTCCAGCAGTAAACTGAAATGGTACAAATGTTAAAATAAAAACTAAAGTTCTTTGTTCTGAATGTCACTGTTTTTCTCAACTCCGTATTTACCTGATTGACTTTCTGCACAGTTTCACCTGAAAATTCTGGAACTGGCCCAAAGGTGTTCAGAACAAGTCTCATTCCTTCAGCGTATCTTTCACAATAATTTGAAACACCTGAAAATAAGAGTGAAAAGTTACATTTTAACAGAAATTCCTAGTTAAAGTCAGTAAGGCTGCCTGTGCTTAAGCATTGTCTTAAATCTGAGACCCAAAAAATGGTCTGCTCTTATGATTAAGACACCTAACTGTCATCAAGGAAAAATGGATTCTATCCACCCCATTTCCATTAAGGTTCACAGAAAAATTATTTAGGACATGCATTTGCATTGCAAAACCAATGAATGTCATACACCAGCAGGTAACACTGTGTGAGGGTGTAGTGCACAACCACAAATATACCCATGCTGTGTTCCTTGTGACCAGAAAGCTTCCCTGACCAGGGTCCATGAGGAGAGTGCTCTCACCTCTCCTCCCAGTCAGTATGTGTTGTATCTTGAAGCATCCCTGTCATTATTTTTATTTATTAATTTGGAGTGTATCAAGAACAACATGGCTCAGGGGGAAAGTGTCAAAGGCATGGAGACACAGGTGGCCTCCAGTGAAGGAAAAAGGCTAAAGGAGGAACAGATGGATCTTGCAGATCAGTATCTTGCAACCCCTAACTGGGGTTAGAGACAGGGATTTATAGCTTTTATAACCCTCTCTGATAGTTGAGCACTTCTAGGAGGAGACAGGATTCACCTGACAAAGCAGAGAAAAGACATCTTTGCCAAAATCCTGGCCCATCTGTTGAGAAAAACTTTGTATCAGGAGCAACTGAGATGTGTAGGGATAGCTCACACAATTGGAGAGACACACACTGCAGGAAAGACAAGGAGGGGATGTGCTGTATCTGTAACAGGGCAGCTCAGATCTGTGGAGCTATTCCACGGGAAGGACGACTGGCTGACTAAGAGCCTGGGGACAGGCCAGTAAAGCACAGCATTTAAGAGCAGGAACAGTCCATCCTGATATTCAGGAAGACAAGTACATGTATCAAGAGATTTGCTTGGATGAGCTCCAGTGCAAAAGGATGTCATACAGCAGGTGGAAAGTGGGATAGGCTGTAAAGAAGAAATTTAAAAACACCACCTAGGCATGTAGGAGTGGTGTCAGGAAAGCCAAAGATCAACTCCAGTTGAAACTTGCAAGGATGTCAAGGGCAACAAGAAGGACTTTTACTGTTAGTAACAGCCCGTATTGTTATTAGCATGCCCTTGCAAGTCTGCTTTCTACTGTACTTTAAACATTAAGTCAGTCAATGCACCAATGTCATCACAAGATCTTCAGATGACTCAATGCAAATATTGCACCCATCTTCAAAAAAGGTAAAAAAAAAAAATCAATCTCTCTTCTGCCCCTGAGAAAATCAAGAAGCAAAGAAAGAAAGAAATCTCTTTAAAGAAATTCCTAGACATAGGAATGAGCATGTGATTGTGACAATCAGCACCTAGTCTCCAATGGGTACACCATGGTGTAAATCATGTCTAACTGATTGCCTTCTGTAATTAAATAATTGTTTGTTAAAAATAGGAAAGTAGTGGGTAATATTTATCTCAACTTTAGAAATGCATCTGACATGGTCTTTCATGATATTCTTGTATCAAAGTTAGGATATTAGGGTCTGTCTGTCTGGACAATCAGATGGACAAAAAATGGGTTGGACATGTAGGCTCAGATGCAGTGGCTAATGGATTGCACTCCACCTGCAGGCCAGCAAAAATGGAGTACTGCAGGAACCTGTCCTGAGATCTGCACTGCTTAACAAAATATGCTCATAATGTTTGTGAACAGTATCAAATTGGGTAGGAGTGGGAGCTAGAGGGGTATGGACAGGCTGATACATTGAAGGGCAGGACTCCCATTAGAAAGGTTGGAGGAATAAGCCAATATAAAACTTTAACAAGGACATGTGCAAGATCCTGCACCTCAGAAGGAAGAGCTCCTTGCAAAAACACAGGCTTGTGAACTCCAAGAACTCCTGGCAGTGGCAGGCAGCAAGCTGCACATGAACCAACAGTCTGCCCTGGCAGCAGAGGGCCAACAGCCTAGGCTGTGTTAACAGACTGAAGTTAATTAACAGTAGACAGAAGGAAGTGATTAACACTCTTTACTCAGCACTCATTAGACTGCATCCAGAATACTGCATTCAGTTTGAGACTCCTCAGTACAAAAAACCACTGACAAAAGAGCAACTCCAGCAGAAGCCATCAAAAGAGTGGTGCCTGGAGCACTTGTCCTTTGAGGAATGGCTGTGGAATCTGGGTTTGCTCAGCCTGCAGGAGAGATGGCTTTGGGGGAACCTACCAGCAGCTCCCCAGTGCTGCAGCAGAGCCTGTGGGGAGGTCAGTGAGCACACAGAGCCAGGCTCTTTACTTTGCTGGACAGCAGAAGGACAAGGGACAACAGGCACAATTTGATACGAGGGTTCAGACTGGACACTCAAGCACTGGCACAGGTTGCCCACAGAGGTTGTGCAGTCTCCACCTTTGGGGGTTTTCAAGACTATATGAAACCCTGAGAGCTTGGTCTGACCTCAGGACCTTCACATAGGATCTGTGAAGCCCTTAAACACATGGTCAGAGAACCTGAGAACCAGCTAACTGGTAATAACAGGTAAAATGGCAGTCAGGCAGACCTTGGCTGAATTACAGAAAGACCCAGGTTCCATCAGCTCCAGTAGGAATCTCTAAACAATTATTGTTGAGGCACTAGAGAGTATGAAATCATACATACACCAAAAAGAGAAATCAGTCACTTAGCCAGACATATATATCTAGTAAACTTCTTAGTGCTATTAACCACCACATAATCAAGAAAGGATAAGGCAGCCTATCCCAGTCAGGACATCAGGAACTGCACCACAACATTAAATGAACACTGCTTGTCTAGCAGTAAGCAAGCTGACACTGATAAAATCACAGAATCAACTAGGTTGGAAAAGACTTTGAGATCACTAAGTCCAGCCTATCACATCTATGTGGATTATCCTGATGATCATCCCAGATCTAAGAAGTTCTGGACATCTACTAAAGGCTTCTGAGAACCACAGAGACTGAAGAATTTGTTTACTTAATTCTATTTTTGTTAGCTAGTTATCAAAGCAAAGAGGAGAAACATGCAAAAGACAAAGGCAAGCAGTTAGTTACAGCTACCAACTCTTCCATGAAGACTCAGGACATGGTACAGACTGAGAAGTATGAACAAGAACTGCTCAAGTTCTTATCAAACCACAAAATGCAGGAAATATAAAGTGGGTAGGCCTGACTATGACACAAAAGAATGCAAGTCAGGTGAAGAGTCATTAAGTGATCTCTTTCCTCAATAGATCCCTGGAATGCAATACGGTATGATATCAATACCTTAGAAGTCACACCTGTCTAACCCTAAAATGGCTGAGGTTGGAATGAGTGAATGAATGAATGGAAACCTCTGACTACTGCCAGCTATGTATCATAAATAACACCGCTCAGACAGCTCAACACGCCTGAAATCGCTGAAGTACAGGGTTTCTGAAAGGCCTCTGAGGTCAGTAGGAGGATGGAGATCACTCTTGTTTCTGGGTCAAAGAAGAACTTTCAAAGGACAAAGCCTCAAGAAAGTATTAAATTTCCTTCAGCACTCTGAAGTCATGATGACCATCAGCTAAACAACTGAAAGAACAGAACAGGAGAATATGTCCATTGCATAAGAGCAATGTGGGGAGATTTGAGAGTATTCCACTCTTTTAAAAATGGACTAGAAACATTCTCCAGTATTTGAAGGCAGGAGGAGGCTCTGAGAAAAACAGCAGCCTTGTTAAATAGCTTGAACCTATATTTGTTGCCAAGAGTGTGACAATCAGTATTCAGTCAGTCTGTTACCTTGTGTTATCTACCCATGGAGCATATGCATTCCTAGAATACCACCTGGCATGTTCTGGCTTTCCCCAACACAAGAAGGAAGGCCAGTTAGTCATACAGGTATATTGGTTTTCTAATGATACAGAAAATTAGCATTTTGCTCAATTTTCTTGACTGACACACAGACAGAAAGATTGCCTAGTGGGCTTCAAAACATCCCTGGCAGGAAGTGAGATTCAGGAAGAGAAGCATTACTGTGGGATGTGGAACAGGCTGTGATATCATCCTATCTCTTCATTGGGGGAAGAAGCAGAGACCACGATTCACTTCCATAATCACTGTGGAAAGGACCACTGGTTATCAGGGTTTTCTGACCATACCCCACCATTAGCATAAGTGTTTGCCTATTACATTTTAACAGCTGGGCTCACAGACTTTGGCACCTGAAGCCAGCCCAGACTGACCTACTGGGGGTATGCTATCCACGTGAGCAATCCTGGGAACCCAAGACAATGCTGTACAAGATTCATGCCCCAGCCACAAGACAGAGATAGTTACATGCAACTTGCTCACGTGAGCTTTGTCTTCTAACAGTGAGGAGTCTGAGCAAAAATGTTCCCACATCATGCAACATCACAGAATGTTCCCAGATGCAGAAGTAGAAATGTCTGAGGCAGAAGAGTGCAGATTTATTCTGCCAGCAGCTGTTGCCAGCTGGATAATGACAAAATTTAAAAAGGCAGCTCAGTCGAATATAGCAATTCAAGCAAGTCCCCATGAGCAACTGGCAACAGAAGGACTAGTAAACGGAGTAGTGTCAGTTACCAGTTATTCTGGTGTTTACCTAGCTGACACAGGTCTATGACACTTAGACTGAATAGTTTAGATTTGGTACTTTTCCAAAAGTCAACGGCAACCTTTCAAACACCTTGTGCAATAATATCATAGATATAAGTATTTTTAATTGTGGTAGTCTTGAGAAGGTAGAATAGAAAACTGTGCACCAGAAATCTTTTTCACAAGCCTCAAGTGCATTAGTATCTTGAGAAAGCTGAATGCTTGGATACGGCTGAACCATTTACCTGCTGAGTATGAACTCCTGAGCTGGACATGGCCTTTAAAGCTCACTCAGCCAGCTAGACCTGGAAATCAAGCTTCTACTGGCGATTCACCTACTACTTGAATGAATCAGAACAATTTCTGGGTGGGTGTAGTTGATCAATGCAGCAGAGACGTGCCAAATGCAGGCTGGATAACACAATTCACCCACTGCGTGTAATGTCTGAATGAAATGAAGCCTTATGCAACAGTAGCAAAAGAGGAAAAAGTGAAAAAAAGTTAAGGGTCTAGAGAAGAACAGTAGCATTAGTACAGCTGATCTCAACACTGTGGCCGACATGGTAACATGCAGGTACATATGCTGCAGGGGGTGGGCACTGCAAAATCTTTCAAGTCTCAAGTGAAGTCAATAGACCAAAAGTTAGAATATACACAATCTCACTCAAGGATTAAAAAAAATCAATAGCTCAAAATTAATAACTCAGGATGGTTCTCCCAGTATGAAATGTAATTTTAACTTGATTCCAGTAAACAGGATCAATGTGATTGAATGCCTTCTTGAAGCTGGCGTTTGAGCAATGGGAAATATTGCTGAATAAATTACTTTGCTTTTCAACTGCAAACTCATAGCAAATATTTGACTCCAGGCCTTTAGACTTAGGAGTCCTTTGGTTCAAGGCTATTGCAAAGGTGGATGAGAAGAGCCCTTGGCTGGAGCATAGGGACAAGAAGGAAAACAAATATGACAGACTCTCTTTAATCCTCGTCGATACTACTCAGGGAGCAGCTTAAGCTGGAAGAATTAGCATTGGCAAACAGTGTGAAACAGAAAGCAGCACCTGGGAGATAGAAAAACAGCAAGATGGCAAATGGAGTTGATATAAACAACCATCTCTCTTTGCGTGCCACTGCTGTGCCCACGCTGTGCCTCCCTATCTCCAACTGGAGAACAAGAATGACACAAGATGCATTTTGGATAGAGGAAGAGGATGATAGCTTCCTCTTGTCTGTGTGGTTTGCTGGCTCCCTGTCTAAACCTTCACCTTTCTTGTACACACTCACCTCGTCAATGTTGGAGGAAAGAGGCCATGGGAGGAGGCAGGTGTTGCAGCAGGCAACTGAGAACTATAAACACAAAACAGAAACACCTCCAGGGAAGGTAGGAGTTTCCTGAATCTTCCTTCCACCACTTAATTACAGCTGTGGCAGGGGGTGAAAGAAGAGGAATGAGTTACAAGAAGTTCTAAGGGGGCAGTATATGCAGGATTATAGAGATGAAAAGGAGAATACTCCATTTTCCTTGAAAATCCCAAATCCTCTCAGCATTTCTGACTTCTACAGTCTAGTTACAAGAATGTGTTACCACAAGCTGGACAAAGGCATTGATTCACAGCTCTTCAGCTGCCCATATGTATCTAGGACACACAAGGATCCAATAATGGGATAAGCTGCTGCTTATTAAGTTTCAATAAGAGTCCAGGCAGTTTCCAAAATGGCTAATGAACCGTCCCACAAGAATTTGTTCTAATAACCACACTTAAGGTTTGCAGACCCTTACCTGAGAACTTGCACTGGTGTGGTGCAAACATGGTTACTGCTGCAATGCCTCTAATTGCATCACCAAGATAATATAGTATTGATGAAGGAAAAGGAACTCAGGACAGATATTTAGCTTAGAAACATGCATAAAATGCTTCACTGCCCTGAGAGAAGACACAATTGAAGTTCATAAAGAGGACCATAACTGTAGTAGCAGGAAAAGAGAAGTGAAAACATAACATTATAAAATGTAGTATATTCATGCATTATAGTTTGTAAGCATCTTAAAGTATCAGCTTCCTGTATGCTGTCTCATCCCTTTCTCTTCACAAGAAAGACAACAGGCATGAAGGCTGAAGGATACCAAGCAAGCAAACTTAGTAAACCAAGGCACTGAGACACGTGAGAGAGAACGAGATACAGGAGCAAGTGTCACTGGCACGGACAGGGAACATGCCAAAGAGAGGGTGCTCCACCACACTGAGTATTAACTTGATGACTTTCAACCTGATAAGCAGCATTTTAAGATACTGTAATGACTCAAAGAGAGGAGGCATGATGGTCAAGCCACTGATGCAATAGCATCAACAATTTGAAAAGACTGGGGTGGGGTTGACTTTAGCACGTAAAATCTAAGAAGAGGCTGCAGTGAAAGATGAATATGGATGACAACAGAAAAAAGGGCATATTTTAACAGAAAAAAGGGAACATCATGGAGGAGTCTGACATGGTTAGATTACGTTCAGAGAAACGAAAGTCCCAAACTTTTTTAATGATAGAGGGATTACATTTCTAGACATTACAGCTCCAAGGGCAACTTTCTAAATGTAATCCTATCTTCATCAAGGGTGTGTCTGAACACAGATGCATGCTCTGAGTTAGGGTGTGAATTGACAGGACATTTTGTGCACTACATTAATTGCCATATGAATTCACTTATGGCTCTAGTCGCAGAAATACTTGGAACTACACTGAAACAGTGGTAGCACCAAAAAATTTTTATTTTCGTTGTGCCAGTGTTACCATCTCAACAGCAATGCACAACTATTTCTGCAGCCCTGCTGTGAGCTGGATCAAGGAACTAAACTGAGTCATTATGAACTGCTTGTTTTGTTAGATCAGTTTCAAACTTGGGATGAATTCCTCAGTCTGAGCCACTTGGTAATCATACACATTCTTTCATTAATGCATCAGGATGTGTTCTTTGGGAACCATCTATAATGACTTTAGGAATAAGGCATAAAGAATTCCTGTGCAAAGCCATGTGTTCCTTTCAGAAAGCAGAGGGAACTACTTTACACCTAAGAGCCCATAGAAGGAAACTGGTGCACAGCAGCCAGTATCCTGAAAAATTCAGTATCCTTAAAAATTCTTGACTTATGGCATACAAACTCTTTCATACAGAAGAGTCCTGCAGCTCCACAGAGGCAAAGAGCACTTCTAGAAGGGCTATAAACTGCTTTCTTCAGCCTATTGGGAAGGGAACTGAATGCCTGTAAACACGCATGAAATATATGGTGGGTTTATGAAAATTAAAAGGGTTTGTATGATTATATACCACTGTGATACTTCATTTTAGTAGTACCCTCTTAAAAGTATCCTGAATTGGGTTGAGATATTTTATTGTCCTAAAACATGACACATAGACTGGACAGAAAAGAAGGCAATCTTCCTTTTCTTAGGTATTACTACCTTACAGGTGCTCAGACCTGCTGACCAGCTTGCAGTACAAAAGCTCCTGAACTGGGTTAAAGCTTAGTTTGCTCCCTTCAGCAGCACTGAAGTAGTGGCCACAGCAATGGAAATAATCTCTGCTCTTGAACCAGCCAGCATATCTGTTTAGAGTATCTGTTTAGAGTAATTCTTAGAAATCACACTTGGCTATGTCTTGCCCAACAAAACAAGTAAATTTCCCCCCTTTGAACTATGACTTATGATTCTGCACTCTTTCCTTTTCATATTTTGTGCTTTTCACACAGCACAATCATTCTGCTCCTATCATCCAAAAGCAATTCACCTGGCAGGTGCTTCTAAGATGAGCAAGTATTTCCACTTTCTGTAAGAGAAACACAATTTTGATCATGAAGACTCATTTCTAGCTTACCGAATATGTGTACTTATTTTATGGGGACCATACATCTGCCCCAATTTCCACATAACTCTATCTGTAGACACCTGTATGAATACCTCAGTGAGTGACAGGTAGAATACAATCCTGAAATGGTGTTTATATAAATGCGGGAGAGAAAACAGCAACAAAGATCCTTCAACCGCCCCCCCATCCAGCTCTTTTGCTAATACTGGCAGTTTAGATCAAGTTCCAATTATAGCTCACTAAATAACCTATTAATAAAATAACTGATCTAAGCCAGTTGTGAAATATATATGAAGAACTTTTGCTGTAAACCTGTAAAACACAGCATATGATCATCTAGCCTCTGCTTCTATAGATGATTGCTTGCAAGGGCTTAAAAAAAACCCCAAGAAATGAGATTTTTCAAGAAACAAGAGATTAGGAGATACAGTCTCACTGAGGCTGGACCATCTTCACTGTATTCACAGACTGCCCAGTGGTGGGATGTCGTGTCTGCTAACATAATCCCCCAATAGTAAACAGGCAAACTGACTGTAGTGAAGTCTACTGATCTTCCTTGTAAAAGATTAACAGCATTTGTTGTGATGCTGGAATGTGAAATCACACAGGGACAAACTCATAATCTGAAACAGATATCAATATTAATTTTATACTGAAATCAACAATCAGCTTTATATTATTATGCAATTTGGGTATGCTGTTTTCCTCCCCAAAGCAGTTTCCTTCCTGTCTGTTGCAATTCAGTCCTCAAACTGTTGTTGCTGTCTCTGCTCCTTTTAATGACTTGACACTGTCATTTTATTCCATGGTCAAGGCTGTTGGCTCACTGCCATATAGCCAGCATTCCTAATATTCATGCATTGATTAAATGGTAACCTAAAGTGGCCTAGATAATAGGTTTGATAGGATCATTTATGAATATGGAGGAAAGGATCTAAGAACTAAGAGGCAAAAAGTGACATTAGCCCATAGGAAGTTCATAGGAGGATCTTGATGTATGCATCCCACAGGGAAAGAAGAAACACTGATCTCAGAAAAAATAATTGGAATAAATTTATTCAAATCCAAACAACAATGTCACATTACCCTAACAAAACAAACAAACAAAAACAAAAGGGACTCTCCTACAAATAACACTATTTTCTCTCACATGCTTCCTTCATCCTTCCTCATTGATTAACAAAGAGTTTAAGACTGTGGGCAACTAATATAGCTGTAGAAAAGGGCAGCTGCTATGAAGCTGATAGGCTAATGAAAAGGATAGAGGCAATTTCTTCTACCTACTTCCACTTCCTTCCACTAATAAAAAAAAAGACAGTATTACTACAATGCATAAGAGAAGGCTGTCATAGAATCATAAAGTCATCTAGGTTGGAAAAGACTTCTCAGATCAAGTCCAACTGTTAACCCAGCACTGCCAAGCTCACCTGCAAACCATGTCCCTGACTGCCACATCCACATGTCCACCTCCAGGGATGGTGACACAACCACTTCCCTGGGCAGCCTGTTCCAATGCTTAAAATCCCTTCTATGAAGAATTTTTTCCTAATATCCAATCTAAACCTTCCCTGGTGCAACTTTATGCCATTTCCTCTTATCCTGCCACTTGTTACCTGGGAGAAGAGGCTGACCCCCACCTGGCTACCCTCTCCTTTCAGGCAGCTGTAGAGTGATGAGGTCCCCCCTGAGCCTCCTTTTCTCCAGGCTAAACACCCCCAGCTCCCTCAGCTGCTCCTCACAGGACTTGTGCTCCAGACCCTTGCCCAGCTCCGTTCCCTTCTCTGGACACGCTCCAGCCCCTCAATGTCTTTCTTGCAGTGAGGGGCCCAGAACTGAGCACAGCATTGGAGCTGTGGCCTCAGCAGTGCCCAGTACAGGGGGACGGTCACTGCCCTGCTCCTGCTGGCCACACCATTGCTGATCCAGGCCAGGATGCCATTGGCCTTCTTGGCCACCTGGGCACAGCTGGATCATGTTCAGCTGCTGTTTGCCAGCACCCCCAGGTCCTTTTCTGCCAGGCAGCTTCCCAGACACTGCCCCCAGCCTGTAGCACTGACTGGGGTTGTTGTTACCCCAGTGCAGGACCTGGAATTTGGCCTTGTTGAACCTCATGCAATTGGTCGTGACCCATCAATCCAGCCTGTCCAGATCCCTCTGCAGTGTCTTCCTGCCCTCCAGAAAATCAACACTCCCACCCAACTTGGTGTCATCTGCAAATTTACTACAGCACACTTGATCTCTTCATCCAGATCAATGAAGATATTAAACAGGACTGGGCCCAACCCTGAAGCCTGGGGGACACCACTAGTGACCAGCCCCCAGCTGAATGTAATTCCATTCCCCACCACTCTCTGGGCCCAGCCAGTCTTTTACCCAGTGGGTAGCCAGTTTCTCCTGGAGAATGCTGGGAAAATGGTGTCAAAGGCTTTACTAAAATCCAGGTAGACGATACCTTTTCCCTCATCCACTAAGCAGATCATCTTGCTTTAGAAGGAGATCAAGTTAGTCAAGCAAGTCCTTGGCAATGAAGAGGAGGTCCATATTATTCCATATTATGTGAAGCAATACTGGGCAACCAAAGAGAAGTTGGCACTGGCATGGAACTATGAACATAAGCCATCACATGTCCTGACATCAGCAATTTTGATTAAACTGTCTCTGACGAGAGCAAGAGCCTGAGTCACTCTGTGAGCACATCAACAGGAGCAGCTCTAGACTCAGAGAGTCCTGCAAGTGCAGAAGTGAAGCAATACTTCTCATAATCCAAGTTACTAAACCAGCTGACAAGGTGCTGCTGTGGAAGTGGTTCAGTGCACAAGTGTACTGCAGCATTGCCTAAAAGATCCAGCAGCAGAGCAGGAGCCTACCATGTCAGGGACCATACAAAAAGCAAAATAAAGACACAGCCCATAATTTAAAGAGCTAGTATTTAGTTGATCTTAACTTTTTAAAGTTTCTGTTGTTTGTTAAAGTCTTTGCTCAAACCTTTGTGACGCTGATCCATAATTTTTATTTCATTTTACGCAATTCACTTTTTATTTACCTGGGATTCACATATACTATTCCAAAAGCATCTGAAAATTTGCATTAATTATGCGAGACAGATGTCAAACTGATTGCTTTGTCAAGTCAGCTTTGTATGCACAGGATTTTGCTGACAAAAGCAATTTTATTTCACTCAGGATATAAGCTTAAAGCACAGCAGCTCCAGGGATATTTACACCATAGCTTTGCTACAAATTCGGCAGCAGGGGGGTACTCATCTATGGAAAGTGATTTTCTGTTGACACTGGACTATCAGCTAAACTTTTTCAATAGTTTTTTACCTGACACTCAGTTCTGAACTATGGCTACAGCAATGTTATCAAAGTACGATGGGATGAATCTTGGAAAAAATTTATTACACAGCTAGTGTTTTAATAGCTTGTCATCTTTCATCTGATCATTTGTAACAGGATAATCAATATGTATTTTCTTCCATTGACCTCACATTTTAAATAAGTTTTCCTTACCATTACATTATAAAAAGAGACAAGTCATAGTTGCAGCAATCCTAACCAGTTTGTTACATAACATTTCCAGAGTCTTGTGCAAAGGAAGCCTTCCCTTCATATTAATACCATTTTACACTACCTACCTTCTGCATTAAGATGCATGGTTTCCAGAGGTCCAATAAATGCGTATCTCATCCCCAATCCATCAGACATCACAAGGTCTAGATCAGTAGGAGATATTACTCCTTCCTAAGCAGCAAAAGTACAGCAGGAAGGAAGACTGGTGAATGATTGCTTTTAATGCAAAATTTCCCATTTTTTGTATACAATCAAAAAAATTTAGAGAAGCAATAAAAACTAAGGCTAGAAATAGCAATTAAGATTGCAAAGAGAAAAACACAACTGTTTGCCAGAAATGTCCATCTATTGTGCAAGCCCTTCTATGGTTCAGCATAAGCAGTCATTCATATCTCTAGGACTGTACTTCGTATTCCCAGAAACTGAGAATTGGAGAAGAAAGCAAGAATGACACTCTTAATAGCACATGGCCAAAAGAGTTTATATCAAATCCAAGTACCATACCAATCCTTTTAAATACAGGAATTTTGGCTAAATCTTACATCTCCCTTCATATTCTCCTAGTTCTGGACTTTTGGACAGAGTCCCAATTAGCACAATGGTGGTGCACCAGTGCGTACTGCTCCTGAGGCCACCTGCAAAAAAGGCTGGGTCCAAACATGCAGGCAATGCAGTTGCCACTCCCTCCCACAAAACTCACCAAACATTCAACATACCCAGCCTCAACCTGCCCAGGGTTCTCAAGTTCATTGCCAGCCTCACATCCCAAGAGCTGGCAGGATACAGAGCAAGCAAAATGAAGCATTTATCATGTTAAAAGTTGAGCACTGCTATTCCACCTACATGTAGTACTTATAAGAAAGCCAATGCCTCCATCAGGTTGGGGCAAGCACAGAAAGGCTTGTAAAAAATTATTCACAGCTCTTTACCTGAACAGATTTACTTGAGAAGAATACTATTTATTACATGAGGTAATTTTCCACATACTAGAAAGAGATGAATTAATGAAGACTTGTTCTAACCACTTTCATCAGATAATGCTTGGTTTCAAGAACTTGTCCTCTTTATTCTCAGAGACATGAAAACATTTCCTTCTGAGTAGGAAGGTGGAAGAGATGCTGAACTGCTTCTAATCATCTTTTCACCCTACTCTGAGGTGCTTGGCCTACTCAGTGCCTCTTCCTTAACAAGCCCCTTTACGCTTCAGAATACTCATATTCATTTACTCATCTGCTTGAACAAAACCACATAATTTTCTTTTAAATTTCTCTCTTGCAGGGCCCTGTCTGAATGCCCCTTTGTATCACGCAGTCATGGGCTAGAGTTACAGGTACGCAGGACAGCTCTTCTGATCTGTAGTAGACACTGACATTTGAGCTAGACATCTAGACTCTCTTTATAATCACCACGGAGGAAAAGGAAATCAGCATCCTAAAGCAGGCACCTAGAGTAGGTAAGATGAGTTGTGTCCTAGAAGGACCTAATTCTTCTCACTGATTGAAAGATGAGTAAGAAGGTTAGATATCACTGTCTACATTTTCAATATCCCATCTTAAACGAGCTGAATCTCACCCACAGTGTCTTCCTGTGTCCATCATTTACATCATCTACTTCTACTTTAAAAGAAACTTAAAAGCCACAAATCAACATAACTTCTACAGCTGGCCACAGACATCGAGTTTCATCATCTCAGGCTTAAAGTGAGACTTTTATAAGACAACCTCAAGACTCAACCTGTTAGTAGGCATTGTTCTATCAAAACCAAGCCTGTCTAAATCCCTGTTGTAGAACTCTACCTTGAAAGCACTGACATAATTATTAAGATCTATGTACCATATACGGAACACAGTTCTCCTAACAATTAGCCATAAAACGGCAGGGATAAGAAAGCATTATTTTCTTCAAATTAAAGGTAAAGCATAGACATGATAAAGTAACTCATCTACAGGCAGATAGAAAGGTCTGCATAAAGACAGGACTAAACAAAAAACTCAGACAGAATTCAGATTACAGACCAGCATCAGGGTAACTAACACAGGCATCATACGTTCTGTTAAAGCTTTTTCCCCTGACATGGCAACACAACTTCTCTGAACAACATCAGCAAAGTCAACAAAAGTGTTCTTCTGTTGGGAGTGCTTCATCCAAACAATGAGTTGTGCTGGTAAAGCTGTGCTTGATGAGTGGTCCCCCCCTTTGCCCCCCGTTTGACATGGATTTGTGGACAAAAGACTAACCACAAATTCCAGACAAGCATTTGAACCACAGCAGCAGTTAAAAACTGTAAACATAATGTTAAAAGAGTTAACAGGCTCTTGAAGCACTTCAGAATCATTGCAAATTAATTTCCAAATTAATAACTTACTTTCTTTGGATACCCTAGTTCTCAGCTATTATACTGATATTTGAAGACCTGGTGCCCTCAGAATTACAAGATGAGTGCTTTGCTCTTGGCCTTTTGACTATAGCTGCAATTCGATGTTTAGAGCTGCTAAAAGGCAAAAATTGTTGCTACCAGAAGGAAACCATGACAGATTCCTTCAGTTGAGGGATACAGTGCTCTATACAAAAAAGCTCAGCTTCTTCCTGTCAAAAACACTCTCCTAAAGAAAAGCTTTTTACTTCTTCTCTTCATAAATTAAGAACATATAAATGATAAACAAGTTAGACCTTCCTACCCTAGGGAATAATTCTCCTCCCACTTATGATAAGGAGATCATAAGTTGGTGGAATGATTCACCAGGCTGCAAGGTCAGCAAGGTGTCTTCCACAAAGATTGGTGTTTATGCTAAGAGCTAAACAAGAAAGAGCTCCTATCCCGTTTCACTAAGTGTAGGTGTGAATTAATCTTTCCAAGGGGATTTTTCATCCTGGATTACCCTTCTGGTAAACCTCTGCCTCCAGCACTCGTCAGAGGGAGGAGGAAGCATGTTAAAGAGTTCACTAGAAGCTCTGAGGGCTACAGAATTAAGAGTTAAAATAAATTCCACCAAAATCCTCAGTGATCCCAATGGCCAGTCAAAAATTGCAAAACCTAGACTATCTCAGAATCCTCCACACTTCTTATGATAACATTTATATACCACAATCTCATCTCCCTAGAGATTTTAACCTCCAGGGATACCACAGGATTATCCTAATGAGCCCTTGGTACTTTATTAGTGCTTCTCCCTACTCAGGGACACTTTTCACCTTTCCAGAAACCTGTGGTGGCTCTGCAGTCTCCAGCATTAGGCTCTGACCCAACCTGCTTGGTTTAAATCAGCAGTCCTTCTTCCCATCTCTGAGTCACACCCACATTGCAACTTCTGTCACGGACTTGGTTTGTAATCACACCAAATGTAATGGCCAAAAAAACATCACAATCTTACTTTTTCTGATTCCACCAATTCACCCTGTTCTCCTACTCACTCCAGTCTGTTATAGAGCTATTTGGATTTCACTGCCTCCTGGACCACATACTTTCTGTTTCCAAATCTGCCACTTCATCGTCTGTATTTCCCAAATCCAGTATTCTTTTTTTGTTTTCTGATTGCCACTAATACGTGCATTCTGTCTCAGCAGTACTTGTTACACCCTTCCCTTCACTATCACTTCAATCAAGCCCCTTCCATCCACACCCTGATGAGATCCTTTTCCAGTCCTGTCTTTTTGAGCATATGACTTTTCTCCTATATCCCTCTACGTCTTTCTATTTCGTAATGTTTAAGAAACTTGTTGTCCTACACACTTCACACCTCCTTGCTTTGTTGGCCTTTATCTTCCTTCTTCCACATCACCCTCACTCACCTCACTCTGTAAGAAACACTTTGTATCAACACTATTTTTCTTCCTGTCCCTTTAAACTTTGTTTTTACAATATTCCCCCTTTTATGGGGCACTGTAACTAAATACTTAATACTGTACCTTATCTTCAATCTTTTGGAAAAGTCCTCTGAATAACACTGTAATATAATTAATAGTAAGGAATTTGGACTTTAAAAGTCTTGCCAGCATTTAAAGTCTGCTAAGCTAGTCACTCGAGAAAGGAGATGTACATAAATTAATGATTGAAGCCAATGCACCTGATTGCCACAAAAACAAACTAAAATGGACACATAGCCAAACCATGACTTTATTTTCCAAAAGATTAACAAAACTTGAAGAGCTGCCCATTCTTCTCATGTTTTACAATGACTACAACATAAAAGAAAATCCTCTTTTAAAGAAAAAAGACCACATTAAGATAGTATTAAAATCTTATACAGAGATAAGTAGAGGACTTACACAATCCATACTGTAAAAGTTTTAACATGTTCCTAAAAGCAGCTGAAACTCCTAAATTATATCAAGGTTAAAAAACTGTCATGCTCCACTTGCTATCTCCACTGCTGTATTTTACAACCTCCTTGCAAATTCCAGGTGATGCATAGGAAAATATTTCAAAAAGGTAAGATTTCACTCAGTGATCCACAGTTAAATGACAACGATAGCTATTCAGAGTAAGGCTTGAGACTTCTGAACTGAAGCGTTGATGAAACTGGTTGTTATTTTCTGGATTATGTTAACCAAAATTTTACCTTCAGAACAAGATAAAGTCAAGCTATTTAATTAATGCCCTTTGCAACATAATCCTAAACTACTCTAAAATGTACTGGTACTGGTAAAAGCACAAAAGCAATGATGTCTACAGTGCACAGTGTGCTTCCCAGGCAAATAAATGCAGTAAGCTTCTGCTCCAAGAGTTATGAACAAAATCAGATACACCAGTGATCACTGCCAAGGAAGAAGTGAGAAAGTAAATAAATGGTAACAGATAATAACAAAGAAAGCAGTTCAGGTATTTTTCCTGTTACTGGCTAAAGGTTATTCTAGTGGTTCCAAACTGGTAATATAAAAACTTAGGGTTGATTAGAGAGGAATAAGGATCTTCAACCTCAACATCTCACAGTACTTCTTTTACTCTCATCATTATCAGCTTCTCAACATTTCTACCAGAGCCCAAACAATTGAATACATAAATAAGAAACCTACATGAATGCCAGTCTCAGATAGGCTATGAGGTCCTACAGAAAGTTTTCAGATCCATGACCTTAAAGAGACAGACAGGAGTGCTTCCATTATGTGCTTTATCATGGAATAAATGTGGGGCAGGAGAAGATAGAGATAACTGATACAAAAATTTCCTGCCACAAACACCTCCCCTGCCCAAATGTTTATGATTCGCAAGTCAAAGCAATCTTTGAAAAGACATCTTGTCACAAAAAGACCAACTCAGACCCAAAATAAAACATCTCTTTGTAGCCCTCTTGCCTCAAAGAAAAGCACTTGCTCTAATTACATCTTTTAGACCCATAAATTAATCCATGGTCTTCGCTTCTATGTTCTTGTAAAGTTGAACTTCTGCATTCTGTAATCTACATTCCTAGTTATCCACATAAGTTCCCGGCATTCAACTGTACATCTCCAAATGAGTTTTCTTTCTCCTACTGTCCTCCAAATCGGATCTCAACTTGCAAGCCTATTAATTTTTTACCACTTTACCATCACACTTCCCACTCTCACGTTCAGTCTAGTCCTGCATTCACAGCACTTGTTTTGTGCCCAGCTGTAAAATCCCAGCCTCCCTGTGTGTGCAGCTGAGAAGCTCTGCACCTTTGGCAAAGACAAACTGTATCCCAATACTCAGGTTTCTCATTGCTATTTTAATCTCTTTGCCCTGAATTATGGTTCTCTCTGTGCTCTGGTGTCCATGCCATATGCAATTTGAGCACCATGTGGAGTCTTGAGCCTGCACCCAATGTGCTGGCAGAGCTTTACCTCAGATTTTTGTCTGTTTTAAAAGTGTGTCCTACTCTTGGACCCACATGGCAGAAGTCAGTGAGCCCCACACAACATTCAGTAAGCAGATATCTTTATTATATTTCTTTCTACACAGCTGCATTTTTACTTCCATGCTCTGTATCAGAGCATTTCTCCCATCACATGATTCCTCACCCACGTTTCATCCATCCCAACACAGCACTGTTAAAGAAAAGATGAAGACTGGCACATTATGTGTTTCCCAGATAGATTTGGGAACTACAGCATATTCTGCAAGCTACTCAGCCTATTTATTATAAAGTTTTCAAGATAAATGCTGCAAGTACAGTTGTACTGCATGTCTGTCCTACCACCAATGACTTTAACAGGACATTAGTAGGTCTACTGGAGAAACTTCCACTAGTTTCTTTAATGAAATAAGCTCAACTGACTGAAAAAAAACCNGCTTCTCAGAGTAATGAAAACATTCAAGATGTTACCAATGTGAGTAAAACTTGATTTTTAGGAGTCTCTAAAAGACTGAGAGTTGGGGAGATTGATGCTTTCAACATTAAGAACTGGAAAGTGACTTTACTATCAGAAGCAAGAATTATGTTTCTCCATTTGGAGAGTGGAATAAACCAAAAGAACATGACTTGCAATAAAAATTACTAAGTTGGCAGCACAACAATAGAAACACACCAACTGCCCCAGGCCAGCAGTTCTCACCTATCTGCAGTGATTCTCCTCCATCAAAGGCTCTGCAGCCTGAAGTCACACAGCTGAAAACTACACACCTTTGACAGCTGCTATTGTTCAGGCTTCTGGAATGGAAATTCGGCCACCAAAGTTGTTACTGTTTAAATGTGTATTTGGCTGAAACGCAATAAAATTATACAAGAACAGAACAACTTGGAAACTTTGATTTACAACAAAAGCAACTTTCTTTATCTGGCAATCCTTCAAGCACTATTTTATTACTATTAACATAACCACCACTGCCATAAAAGCATCCATACAACAGGTTCACACTAAAGGTTTGCCTCAACTCAGTACTTCCTTTCTAACAGCAGCCCATGGAATGTTCTTAAATTCCTCCCACAGCAAGACCAAACAGAGAATGATACTTTCAGGGATATGTACTACACTGCCTAAGCTCCCAGCAGTCCAGTCTTTGAGACTGAAGCTGGAGGTTGCATCTACACAGTCCAACATGAATGTGTCTAAATGATCCCTGGATCCATTCAAATTTTAGCAGTGCAGGTTACTGTGGAAGCAGTGGCTTCCAACATTGAGTTTATGCTCTCAGATATGTGAAAGAATCCTGTTAGATTTTTGAGGCATTACCTGAATGCCTGTGCTCACCAAGGGTGACTGGTCCATAGTTTCCCAACAACTCCTTGAACTCTTATAAAAGAGGTAAGGTGTGCTAACTTCCATTTTTGCAGTATTATGCTAGATAGTGTATAAAAAGGTGCTTAAATTAGTATTTAATCAGCTTCATATTTCAGTTTTGTGATCCTTGGGTAATTTCAATTTCTCCTCCACAGTCTGTATTATTCATTTACCCTCACCTTCCTCAAAAATCTTTTTGTTAGCATGACTTTATATCAGATCTCTTCCTTTCAAGGAAAGGTTACACTGTGGGCACCTCTTTTAATAATGAATGTTGCAGTTGAGCTACCTTTTTCCTCATTAACTTAACCTTCCTCGCTCACAATTTTTAGTAGTTGTTTACACTTTTTATTCAAAGATATTTTTTCATCAGTGTTCTTATGGTTTCAAAAATAATTTAGAGGCTAATTTGGATAGGGCCAGATTCGTCAGTGGTGCCCAGAAACTGGACAAGGGGCAACAGGCACAAACTATAAACTCAGAAAGTTATATCTGAATAGGAAGAAAAAAATTCTTTACTGTGAGGGTGATAGAGCACTGGAACAGGCTGCCCAATGAGAATGAATATTCTCCTCTGAAGTTATTCAAAACCACTGAGACATGANGGGTGGGATAGATGATCTCCAGAGGTCCCTTCCAACCCAAACTATTCTGTGATTGTATGTTACTGTCTTTTCTATCCTGTATTTTCCAACATGACTACAGCTTTCTGAAGGTGTTTTTCTTATCATAAATTTGAGACTCCGTATTAAAAGTTGAATGACAGAAGCCATTTTAAACACGTTTAAAATGTGTTTAACACTATCACAACACTGTTTTACTTATTGTTATTCACCACTTCCTTTATATTGTTGTATTATATTGCTAGTGAAAGCCAACTACAGGTAAGTAAAGTTCAGCTACTATGTTTAAACACTTATTTGGGAAGAGTCACTTTGTTTACAGTAATATTCCCTTAGTTTTAAGATCTTTACCTCTATTTGTGTGCATGGTGGTTTTTAAACAGCTTGAAAAATCAAAACACTCCACAACAAAAAAGTAAGTCCTATTAAAACCCAGTTGAAACTCTTCTCAAGAGAATAGCAACAGACTCATAACTCAGCTCCTGCTGATGAAAGATCAGACTTTTCAGCACAGAACAGCTAACTGTGGGAAGAGCTGAAGGCACACAAACAAATGATTATCAGCTAAAGTCTGAATGGGCAGGAGGAGGAGAAATCTGTCTTTACCTACAGGTATCAAGTAACAGTTAAACCTATGAGTGCAGCTCCTGAAAGGCCAAAGAGAAAACCATTTAAAATATTTTCATGACCACTGTACAGTAGGCCAAAAACACTAGAAAAAAACAAACAGGAAATTATGAGAAGCCTACAAAAAGAAAAATTGGTATTTGATTCCTGTGCTTTTAAAATTATTCTTTTGATTGCCCTGAAAATAACAGCATTCTGAAAAAAATAAAGCAGGATAAAGAATATTTTTTACCATCACGTATCACCTTGTTTTTGTCGGTCCTTGCTTTTTATAACTGACATCACTTCTTACTGGGCTTGATTTACATTTAAATACACATTTTATGTTCTTAAGGGACAGCTGAACAAAGATGACACAAATTTAAAGGATGTTTAAATATAAAAATCTCACTTATCACATCTGATCGAGTACTGAAAAAAAAGATATACATACACCCACANCACTAGCTTGGATAATTTCCAGTGAACACAGCAAGCCTGACATTCAGACCTTGAAAGACTTCACCAATCCAATAAAAGCTGGTGCATTAATTGAAATTAAAAGAAACAATTAAACTTGCACTAAATCAAATTCCGTTTAACCCCAGCAAAATTCATGGAGCTGCACCAGAGATGACAGCACTCAAAGAGTACTAGAAAACTTTATTCTGACTTGAGAAACTGTTTGCTCAATATTCAGGGTGCTTGTTGTTCTAAGACATATGGTCACCACTTGCCTTTCCAAATTAAGCAAGGCATTTCCTTTTAGACAGTCAGGAACTTTATAACAAAAGTATTGCTAAATACCACCTGTAAGATGCAACACTTAACAGATAAGCAACTACTGACCCAAGCCGGTAAATATATGCTAAATACAGTAACAGATATCACATAAAACATACTTTGAAAATGTTGCGGAACAGGTTACCTTCAAACACTGTACTTAGAAAAACATAAATTACATCTCCCTGACGCTTCCCAAATGTAATTTCTCATCAAGTCAAGACTTTTGTGTTATGTATTTTTGAAGTAAAAAACAAAAAATCCTAAAAAACATCCTGGAAACAGCTGGAAGTTCTTCAGGTCATAGTGTTACAGACAGTAACGCTGCA
>VZTT01075545.1:462-14689 GCA_013400855.1 Buphagus erythrorhynchus
AGCTCTGCTGTCATTTATGACTTGGCTGCTGCAGCTAATGCAGGTTTTCTCTGGTTTGAATCCTGGATATTTGACTCACAAGCCAGGCTTGTGCCCATCTGCCCCTGTGCTCGTGGATATTGACTTCCTTATCCTTGCAAGTGCTCAAGGAGTTTTATTGGGAAAAGGCAAATGTCAAAAGTGTAAAGCTACTTTAATAAAACTGGCTGAGATCAGGTTTCCTTGCTGGCTGCCTGCCATTGAAAATCCCTTTGTTGGCTTTTTAAAATTTCCTGTGACAAAAAGAGCCCTTTTCATTTCTTTCTATCAGATCGAGCAAGTTTAATTAAAATGTGAAGAATTTGACTAAAAATGTCATAGCACAGAAATCTTGGGGCTACCTTCCTTTTGAACCTGCATGATTTTGTGTTTTACATTTTTTTAAGGACAGTTCTAAACCTCATTGATGTAGAAAGCATGAAAGAACAAGAAAAATTCATTAATTACAATACCACATTTTAGAGTAATTTTATCTTTCCATTTTCCAGGGGTGCTGATAAAAGTTTCATGAAAAACAGGGATCATGAGCTGCTCTGGGGGTAAAAAAAAAAAATAAAAAAATAAAGAAAATACATGTTAAATGTGAACACAATGAAGCAATTAAAGCAAATGAAAGCATTTCTGTGCAGCTGGAACCCACGATTGATATACTGTGCACTGGACTGAGAGTTGGAGGAAACACTCATTGTCCCTACAGCTGCTTTGATTGGCAATATTGAGGTTAGCATAAGGAGCTAGAGAGATCAAATGCATCATCCAAGCAAAAATTCCAGTATTTTACTAGAGAAAATAGCAGTCACACGTTTGGACATCCACTGTTTAAATTGTACTTGGTTACTATGACATGTAAAGTACTTGGCATGAACAAATAGTTTTTACCAAAACAATTACTGACTCCATTAAAATGGAGCATTTTAAGATGCTTGGCATGTCTTAATATTTATGCATGAAAAGAGATGTGATCAGGAGTGTAAATACAATTTTGGTGTCACATGCCTATTAGGAACGTAATGAAATATTAACAAAGTGGTGAAGCACAAGTTAAATTTCACAACAAAGGCACCTTATTTCCAGAAACAAGGCAGTGGGTTTGGTGTGCAGAGCACAGAAGGGCAGGTTGTAAAAATCCCAAGAGGTTTGACATTGCTTTCCTTAGTCCAAACTCTCTCTGTTCTGTTCTGTTCTGTTCTGTTCTGTTGGTGTGTGTTCATTCCAAAAGGGGACCAATGTCAGATAAAACTTGTTATCCGTTGGCATCCATTCCTGATAGTGGCTCACCTGCTTTTGTTTGGGAGCAGCTGGAGCGTTCTCAGCAGCTCTGGGGATAAATAAATGAGCAGTGAAAGCGATGCCTGGTCCCAGGCTGTCATGATGTCACACAGCAAAAGGCTCTGGGGAGAGATAAGGGACTCCACAAACAGCACCTCACAAAGCAGGAGGTAGAGACAAGCATCACACAAGCTCATTCCAAACATTCTTTTTATCCTCTAATCACCCTTCTTTGATTCTCTTCTGCTCCCCCACCTCCTCCAAAGACACAATGCCCGTGTGGTCCTTTACAAATGAAGAACAAGTCGGGTTCTATAGAAGATTTTGCCAGAACTAATAAAAAGAAGAGGCAGTAGCTGTGTTAAAATCCCATTGTTTTTTAAAAACACAAAAGGAGAATTAGCTTGGCCTAGCCTTGGGCCAGATCTGCTAGTTTTCTGCAGTGTAGTGTCATTACACATTTCAGGAGGCTCTCAGGAGCTGATAGGAACCATCTGAGCTGCAGAATTACAGATACATTCCAGGGTCTCTGATGAGAGGAATTAACAGGGAGCCCTGGAGAGGTGGGAAGCCCAAGAGGTGTGGGAGGCTGGGACAGGGTGGGGGCAAAAAGATTTGGGAGAGCCAGATGGAGATGGGCACTGGGAGGGTGTGTGAGACCCAAAAGGTGTGGGAAGCTCAGGCAGAGGTGGAGAACAGGAAAATATGGGATGTGCAGGCAGAGGTGGATTCCCAAAAGATGACGTAGGACAAAAATTTGTGGGACAAAAGGAGGGTCAAATCTGTACAAGCCAATTGTGAGTTCCCAGCTATTAATAAATGCATTTAGTCCTATTTTGAAACCTTTCCAAACACTGCTTAGTTTCTGCATGTTTTGAAATGAAGTTATCTCAGAAACATAACTCTGGCTCCAAGACTGCTCTGAGCTCTGGAAACAGCCTGAGAAACAGGAACTTTGTGTACATCATGTTTCCCTCATGTCGGATTATAACATGGAATAGGTGAGGTATGGCAAAATTTAGAATTCAAATGTCAAAACACATTGATTTCTTTGGTTCAAATTTAATTTAAAGACCAGCAGCTTATAATGATTCCTGGGTATCTTTAACTGCTCATCTCTTGGGTGATTGTTCAAGGTACTCTGCTTGTGTTTGGTGGAATTTACACAAAGGAAGCACTATCTTTAATGACAGACACTGAAAACTGTCCAAGAATACCATTCTTCATCTTAGAGATATAAAACCTGAAAGCAGATATGTAGAGTTCAGAAATACATTTTTAGGTAGGATATTACTGCTACATTTTCAACAGATTAATTCACAGGACTAGGGTTTGTTTTTTTTTTTTTTAAACACCTCTATTCTTTAGTTAAGGATGAAATTCATAAAAGTAGGCTAGCTGGAAGATATTATTTTCCCTGCTACATCATGAAAGGGTAGAAAACTATGTGCAAATAATACTGTGTGTTTAATTTTAGCTAAGTGTGGGCAAGCTTTGCCGTGTCAGTTAAAACTTAGAATAAAATACCCTGTGTGTATTCAGCCCTGAACCCTCAAGAATCTCAGAGCACTTGAAACACACCAAAAACTCTTCACCCCATGCAGTCACAGTGCTACTCAGGACCACAATGGGGCTGTTGTTCAGCAGCATGAAGAAATGCCAGAGGAGGGTAGGAAGTTAGGAATAATACAGTATATTCAAATATAACTTTTAGGAGTATTTAGGTAGGCTGAATGCAGCTACCTGGAATTTGGCCACAAGACTCAGCTTAACAGCCCTGCTCTTGTCAAAAGCGGAATAAGATCTTTAATTTTTCCATTCCATTTCCATTAATCACCAGAAGTGGTCATGAGGTTTTCCACCCCAGCCAGCAGTCAGGCTTTCCAACAGCAATACATTTCCAGGGCACCACATCAATGCTGCTTCAGAGTGCCTCCTACTGAATCACCAGCCCAATTTCCTTCACATCATGATTTCCCATTTGAACACTGACCAACTCTCCTGACCATCCAGATGATGGCCCGAGGGTCTGAGAGCCTGTGTTTTATTGAGAGGGCTTTAACCCATCTTCAGGAAATCTCTTAGGAAGGTTTAACTTCATTGGCAGGATAAGTTCAGTATAAAACAGCAAATGCCCTAATCTACAGTAATATTTAAAATATAAAGGAAATTTGGATAAGAAAGAAGATATAAAAATAATTAAAATTATAGAGGGATTTTTTAATCCAAATTACTCTGGGTTCTTGACAGTCTTTGCTGGGTTCTGAATCCAATTAGTGTCTGAACATTAGGAAAAAAAAATAAAACCAAGATGATACATTTCCCTAATTACAGAGCCATAGATATGAGTGTACAGTTTACAGAGACAGGAAGGAGTAAACTGACAATATGTGGCCTGATATGTGAAGGAGAGTTCTGTAGCTGAAGAAGGCACAAGGAATTATTGACAGAAAGATTTTGCTGTGAAATTCAGTCTATGTAAATAACATTGCCAGATGCTGCAGTTAATTAAGAGAGCTTTAACAATTCTATTTTATTTTCTCTTTCCAATTAGAGGACAGTATCTACATTTCTGGCCAGAGGGACTGAGGCTCTATAACATTCAGAGTAATTGCTAGTGCCTGACTTAAGGGATGTTCCTAATTGGACAAGTTCTGTACTTTAGGTTAAAGAATTATCTATTGTGTCTTGCATTTGTTCCAGTCACAGGACATTATGGTCACTGTGTTTCCTGGCAGGGCTGGCAGCTGTTTCAGTGTCAGCTCTTCAGGCTGATTTACCTTACAGCAACACACAAAACTGAAATATGAAATATCCTATTTACAAATACATGCTTTGCATTTGAACTAGAAGAAAGCACTGTGAGAACTTTGGAAATGTAGTGGGATTTTTTTGCAGGTAAAAGTTATTATTTTTATACATTTATAATATTTTTGGCTTGCAGAGAGGTTTTCTATTTTATCTTCACTAATTCTGAATGATTTTACTGTTGCTCTTTGGATGACTTGGAAAGGAAAAGTTAGAAATGTAATATTTAATATCTGGAAGAGACTTATTCAGATGTCTCTTTTCTCTGCCTGTATTTATATTTTAAGAGTGTCTTAACATCTACCATAAGAACAGGTCTTTGTTCACTAGCTACTGCACACATCCAAATGCAGTAAGACTTTAAAAACCTCAGAATTTTAGAATTCAGCCAAGGTTGGCACAATTCTTTCTGCCTGTTGCTGAGCCCTGGTGTTTGAACATAGTAACCTGTGCTGAGATTTTTTGTGTCCTGTGGACAAGATGATCAAAATCCCGGGGGCTAACAGTAGGGGGGAAAACTTGACACAACAATTCATAAGGAGCCTCAAACCCCAGTCTGCCCGAGTTTTCCAGGCTTGGAAATAACTTTGAAAGCCTTCCCAGAGCAGCCCCTGCTCACGAGGGGATGCAGCCCTTATGGGCACACTCAGCTTCTAAGGCTGGGTTGGTTTTTTTCTTTTCTGAGTACCTCAGAGAGTACAGCAATTATTTACCTTTTAATGAGCTGGACTCAGCTCCTGGATTTATAGGTGCTTTTGGTGGTGTTCACTATGACAAGTATTAACCTCCAACATCCCAGAATTCCTGGGTTTAGGATATAAGAAATCCAACACAATATTAGCAGTGGTGGGTAAACTTACCTGGCATCTTCTCCATTCTGAAGGCACTTCAATAATAAAGTTTACTGGTAAATGGTACTAGTTATGAAGTTTTCTAAGGAAAAATCCACATAATTTCATTCTGTAAATAAGATATTAAACCAGAAGAATTAGTGTCACTTTTCTGGAAACTTGCTAAAAAAAAAAAAAGAAGAAGATGGGCAGAATTGAGGCCATTTAACCACTGGAGAAAACAACAGCTCACCTTCCTGTTACATGATCTCTTTCCATAGTTTGCCCAAATCCCCTGTGTACAGATGAGCAGACATTCACTCTGATGAAGGCTGTTTCTGCATGTATTTAAATGATTATGACCAACATTTTCAATTTTTTCAATTTAGGGTGCCAGGAGCACTGTGAGGGCTCAGCTCCCCTCCTCAGGGCCTGGCATTTCCAAAGATTAAACACCCATGCTGAGCATGGGTTATGAACCACTGTGGCTGGGCAGTTAAAGAACATGTGCATGGAATTTTTTTCCACTTTGCACCTCTTTGGGGCCCTTGGTCTCCTTGCCATCTGACTCTGCCTCTTGCAGGTCAGTGGAAATGTTTTTGCTGACCTTTTTGGGCACACTCGAGTCACCCACCATGCAATCACGTAAAATACAGCTAAAACCACTCTGCTTCATCTAGTGTTGTTACAAAATAATTTCCAGCCCATTAATTATGGTCTGCAAGCTCTTCTTTAAAGAGCCACTTTGATGTTGATGAGTCACAGTTCTCAAGCTTTCCTCTTTGCCTTTGCACTTCCTTAAGGCATAACCTTGGTGATTTTTGCACCGAGAGGCCAATGGCTCTGTGACAGGATCTGGCCTTGTGTAAACACCCTCAAGAGCCACTTCTCTCAAGCCAAGATACTGAAGCCCACTTAAAAAAAACACTTTTAAGAGAGGTTTTCCATTTGATGTAGCTCCATGCAGGTATTTAGTGACAGCTAAGTGTAACCCAAGTTTTGACAGTGTTTGGGCAGAGCTGTGTGTCCTGTGCTGCAAGCTCATGTCCATTTAGCTCTCCTGGTGTGTGTTAATGACTTGTAAAGGTATTGCTGAGACCAGCACCTGCCTCTGCTCCTGCTCCACCTGCCCAGCATGAGGGAAGATGGAGAGTTTAATCCTGACAGGGGAAAAGAGGGGTGGCAAGTGCTTGCCCTGTTTGCAGCAGTGCTGCTGGACATGGTCAGGCAGAGACTTGTGCTGGGTTTATGGACACCTCTCCATCCCAGCCCAGTGGGAAACAGCTTAACTTAAACTGTGTGTGACTCTACACCTGCCTGCTCCACTACAGAGCAGAGCAGAACTCAGGAGGAGCCTCAAGCAGCTGTCAGGGCCCTGGCCTGTCAGAGATGGATCAATTAAACCAGGATGTGGCAGCAGTGTTTGCTGTCTCCCAGCTGTGCCACACATCTGGCTGCATCCTAGTTTGGGCAAGGCTGCAGTGAGCTGGGAGGCTGCCCTGGGCTTGTGCCAGGGCTCGTGCTTGGATCACACACTCCGTGCATGGCCCTGGGACAGCACCAGCCCCTCTGGGTTACCCTTGTGCAACCTTGACCTTTCACCAGCCTGAGTCTGGGAGCAGCCAGGGATGGCAGAGCTTCCCTTCATCCTGTGAGGAGAGCAAGAGGAAGGTTACAACCATTTGAAATTCAGCAAAGGGGTAATTCACAACACTTTTGCAAGTTTGGGGGGAAAAATATCCCACAGAAGTGGCATAAAAGGGGGGAACAGGCTCCCATCAAAACCAGTCTGTTGCCTTTTTCACACTGAAATGAGCTTGGACTCATGCACTCCAAGCTGACACGTGCCTCTTATAAAATCATCTGTTTTGTCATGGGTGTTATAATTCTCTCTTCTCTGTTTCAAGGACACCAGTGGGAGGAAATCAAAACCTTGCAGAAATGTGTTTTCCCACTTTGCTGTTATTCCCAGAAGTCACTGCCTTCCTTCTGTTGTGTCTAATTCCAAATAACAGGTTGATCCCTTCACAAGCATCGACCTGTTTTGTAACATGAAAAGGAGTCAGTGCTATCAGTTATCTCCCACATTATCCTGCAGCAAGCTGTTCTCCAAGGGTAGCCAGCTCGAACGGCTCACGTTGTTGTCCACAAAAGAGAATCACTCTTCATTCCACTGTCTCTATGCCAAGACGTGGCTTCCAATGAGGTAATTGTTTTGACAGTTTGGGAAAAAAAAAAAAAAAGCCAAAAAAACCATTAAAAAGTAAATGGTCATACATTTTTATGCTCGTTGGGGGCATTTGTAAAAGGAAGATGAAATGTATCCAAAGTTTAAAACTTCAAGACACTACTGAATGTTCTGGTTTTATAAAGAGGTAACGTGTTACAAACCTGGCATTATTAGCTGATGATGTAAATTCCATGTTTCATAGCTGTTGTTTTTAACTGCTGTGCTGTTTGCGTGTTTGAATCTCCATCTATGCACTAATTCTATGTTTAAGGGAAATCAATAATTTCAAACCTTGATAATTGTTAGCTCCATCTTTGACAAAGAGCTGGCAAAGAGAAAAAAATTATTTTCTTGGAGATCTGCAGACTTTTAAAATGGAATCCAAGGTTCTGCCTGTACTGGGCTGTTTGTGTGGCTGTGTGAGACATTTTCAGTGAGCCCTGAAGGAGCCCAGACTCAGCCTGGGCTCAGCACTCACTGCTGAGTGTCAGCCTGGGCTGGCAGAGCCCCTGCACATAGCCTGGGGTCTGTGTCCAGCTTTATGCAGTGCCTTTTTGCTCTTGACTTTATCCCTGACAAGTTCTCTGTATCCTCAGTGCTCAGTAATATTCTGCAGGATTGGAAGCTTTGCCATTTTCAAGGCAAAATGTACTTTCCTGCATGTTATCCAAGGAAAACATTGTTTAAGCCAGACTGGGAGTAAGAAGGTATCCTTAACAATTTTCTCATTGATGAAGAGCTCCAGAGGCAGATACATGGGAATATACACACACCTACAGTAGGCATATATGCTATTTTCAATAGCATATCTCATCTATCTACAGTGGCTTCTGGAGTTTCACATCAAGTGCAAGAAATGTGGTGAGTGAGATGCCAAAAAAAGACAAAGTGTTTAAGACCACATGAGCTCAGATTTTCATTTCTCCAATTCCCCTTGCCTGGAAGACAGCTTGTTTTAATAGCAAAACTGTCCTGGCTGATCCTTAGTGAAGCCCCATAGGTTTTAATAATCAAGGTGATCTTAAATACTTCTATAAAATTCCTGATACAATCTGCTGCATCTGCCAGTGCTGAAGTTATTTGAGTTTACTCTCAGCTTCTCCACAGCTTCAGGTTTTATCACATGTCTTCTCAAACCTTTACCTGGTAACACCAACGGTGCAGAGTTCATGTACATTTTATCTCAATCTCATCTGCAGGCTGTTTGAATATGCATTGCTGCATTTATTCTCATTATGGGAATCTAAGGCTGGGGAGCACGGTGGATGTTTTGGAGTACAGGATTTGCTGGGTTCCTGGCAGGCACTTTCATCTCTCCAGGCTTGAAGTTATCTTGGTTCTTTTGGGCTCTGCCTCTGCTTGTTCCTTGTCCTAGACAAGGTGGGGTCTGGATCACATTACACACACCAAAGGCTGACTTCTGCTTGCCTTGGGCTTGTGGAGCTGTGAACTGCTGGTATTTGGGATTTCTGTGGTATTTGGGGCCCTGGGAGGGGTTTCAGTGCCTGCTGGAATAAGTGCTGCCCAGGCCATGGCCCAGCACCACCAGGATGCTGCTGGAAGCAGTGGCTGTGGGAATTCTAGAGACATTTCCTTCTGGGTCTTTGCCTCAGGTGGATTTAGCTCCCAGTCCTACTGTACAAATTAAACTTTTGGGGTCTTTTGATTGCAGGAGTCTAAGCTGGTGGTCTATCTGAAACCACCAGCAGCTAAATGAATTCATCTTCCCCCCAGTCTCCCAGGGGAAAGCTCTCTTTCAGAGAACTGTGACAGGGAAAGAAAAGGTTCAGTCTGGACAAAATGCAACCTGCTCTTTGGAGATGTCCCCGTGCTCACAGCTCCACATCCCTCAAAATAATGCACTTCTGTCCTCTCTGTGTGTCTTCCACATGGGAAGTCTTTCTGCCAAGCTTTCTTATTCCCCAAATCCCCATTTCTCTCTGTAGCAAATCCATGGTCAGGTTTGATTCTTTAGCTCTGTGTGTGACAGGTAACCTCACTTTTCATCCAAATCTCTACCCAAGTTACTCCTATTCCTTATCTCTAAACAGGACCACATCCCTTGGCAGTGATTCTCCTGATAAAAGGACTCATGCTGGGTATTTTCAGAAGGAATTGAGCAAGATGTACTGGAAAAGGTAGGACAAGTAGCTACTACTTTTTCTAAGGCTTCCCAAGAGTGACTGCACTTGTTTCAGGGAAGGACTGTCCTTACTCTCCTGCTGACTTTGCCAAGAACAGGTGTAGCTTTCCAATGAAGAAAGTTATTGGAGGCATTGAGAGAGGAACAAGCAGACCCAAAGTGTTTGTCTTTCCTCTCACATGTCACCTCTCTGCCTGGATTTCAGTGTGAATGCTCTGGTAGAGCCAATAAAAGACCAAAGCAGGGATTAACATGAGGGATCAAACATGCTGGACCAGGCTCCTGCAGGCTTTGTGGCACTGCAAGGTGGTACCAGGTGCTGCCAAGACAAACTGTGTACCTTTTAGTGTTTCACTTTGGAAGGCTCTTTTTAAAAATGCAAAGCTTTGGAGCAGATGGTAGTAAACAACAGAGAGTTTTTTGTAAATGGCTTTGTCTTGAAGAATACTGGGCTCCAACAGGTAGTGTCTGTCTCAGCCACAGGTTTGGAACAACCCAGAAGGGAAGTTCCCCTGGATGCTGGGTGTGCCCCTCACCTAGGCATGCCTCAGTCACCACTAAATCTGGGAGGTTTGAGCCCAAGATATGTAAAATATGTCTGGTCTGTGGCCGCAGACAGTGGAACTAATCTCGAGTCTTGCTGGCAGTCTTGCAGGCAGCTCAGGAGCTGCAGAGGTGTGGGCAGCAAACAGGCTGGGATGTTCTCAGCACACACAGGGAGAGCTCAGGGGCAGCCCTGACTCCAAACCCAGGGCTCTCTTGCCATGAGCTGGCAAGTTTTTTGAGCCATGACTAATGACAGGATGGTGCTGTGCTCCTGGCCATGATCAGATATAAAACTCCATGCCCACCTCAGAGGCTTGTGGCCATGGAAAGACCCACAAACACATTTTGCAAGAGTTTGGGTGTCTGTCCCTCTGCATTCCCTTTGGAATCCCAAGTGCCTTGGCCCAAATTACTGCTGCATTTTCAGCTGGATGTGTTATTTTTCATTCAGCTCTTTTGCAAACACAGAGCTCCAGTTAATGAGGGCTGTGTAAGCACCCACTGGATCAACATGTACCCGTGCTGGGTGAGCTCATCCTCTGAAGTGCAAGATGTCAGGGAGATATAATGTAAGGAGCTCTTATTTTTCTCATCCACTCTTTGCTGTTTCAAAGAATCAGAATGCCCACTGCAATAACAATGTTACATCTTCCCTTCACTTAGCACCTTTAATGGAGCACACTTTAATTTAGAAAGCCATTAAACACCAGGCTTAGCACAGCCATAGCCAGGCATGGTTTATTTTCCCCTCTCTTAGATTTCTGATAGAACCAACACAGCACATGTAAAACAAGAAAGGTTAAAATAAACAATCAGATTTATTTTACTCGCTTTTAAAAATATTTAAAGACATTTGTGGATTTATAACTGTAGCAGTAACGGTTTCTGCCTTATGTCATGAGAGGAAAGCTATGGCTTTGTTTGAAACTGCACAAGAAACAGCATTGCAAGGGATCCATGAGTCAGGCATTGCCATTAGTCAGTGCATATTCCCTGAAACCTGCCTCTGAATTGATCTAGGCCAAGAAGTCTAAAGAGTGGCACATTTCAAAAGTAATTATGTGATTTAGGGGAGGAGTTTTCCAGTTTTTTTTCTGTGGGATGTATCTTTAGAAATGATTGGTGAGGTTTTGATGGGCATTAACCCCCTAAAATGTCAGAAATTTCTGAAAGGCTACGAGCCCAGTGGCTCTCCAGTACTGTGATAAGCAGCTCTGGAAACCATCTCCCTTTTTCTTTAGGATTCTAGACCTGCTTTGGGAAAAACCAGTCTCAGATTCTGTTTTTCATGTCTATGACCCCAACTTTCATCTTCAAAATTTACTGTGATTCATACCCTTTTTACTTCATAGCAGCACGGGTCAGGATAAAAAGGGAAATAATCAAAGAAAAGCAGAATCTCAACTTGCATTGGTGAAACTTTATCCTGTTTATTAACTCTGCCCTGCGAGCCACAGTATATTGTGCTTGGATCTTGTAACACTCCATTTTAGAAAATAATAGTCAAAGTGGTGTTTTAACCAGAGTATGAGGGCTTTAATATAAAATGTGCCTTTCCTTTAAATTGATTGCAAATGTACTTTCCAAATATTTTACTTCGTAAAAAAGGATTCTTGGAGGCATTCCAGCGCCTGGTATTTTCCCGCTAGCTAAATGCAGATAATTCCCCTTTCAAACACGCCTTGAGAGGCTTTGCAAATCCTGGCTGGGTGGTTTGGAGGGATGCAGGAAAGAGCAGGGGCTGATCCTCACAGGTTGCACCCTGGTGGGAAGGGTGAGGAGAGGACCTTGGGGTGGCAGAGGGATCACACACACGTGATGAGGACACACAGTGTGAATAGCACTGGGTGCACTGATCCCATGGCTGGTCCCATCCCATGGAATCCCATGGAAAAGGTGCAGATAATGACATCAATAATAATGACCAAAACAGGGAACTCATAATCTTTTATTACCCCTTGACACAGCCCTTCCCATACCAAAATCTGTCTGCAGGATCCACTGACCTCAGGGGTTTATTGGGGCAGACAGAACTGATTTGTCAAAGCCCACTCAGGAGTGCAGGGGGAAGAGAGGAACCTGAGTTTCAGCTTCCAGCCCAATGGACAAATGAACCCTTTCTGTGGCACAGCCAGTTCACAGGGTGAGCTGTAAGATGCATTTCTTTCATGCTAAATTATTTTAATCTAAGTGGAAAATGGGGGATAGTAATCCACTAAAATAATTTTCTGTAGCACCTGCTTTTGACTAAGTCTCTCTAATGGTGTTGAAAGAAGCCAATTTCTCCATCCTGAAATATTCAGCAAAGCCTTCATCAAACAGATGGGTGAATATGGGCATGATTTCCATCTTCATTAAATTAACGTCAGGCTCTTGAAAAATCAGTCCTTTAATAATGTATAAATATTTCCTTCTTGAAGTAACTGCCTGATTTTCCCCACTAGGACTGGTTTCTACTTTTTGTAGTAAGAGCAACTCCTGATGGAAGAGCTGCCAGTGCATGCATACTTGCAGATGTGTTCTTCGATAAAACTTAATTAGCCATTTTAGTAATTTTCTACTTAATGTGTTTTTAACATTCTTCAGAGTTTGAAGTGAGATATATCTGGGTTAGAGAAAACAAGGCAGATATCCATAACCTTGCCTTGATCGTTATTTAGAGTTAAGCTAAATGCAATGCAGAACGTAATTTTCCCAAACCTGCCTATTCTTAGTGCTGCAAAAAGCATGCTATTCCTTAATTTTCATTATATAATCTCTAAATATGTGTTTAGTGATTATTTATAAAAAAGTATTATGAAGTCTCTAGTTTTAAAACAAGTTTTTATGTCTGTCTTTAAAAAAATTTTTAAGTCACTTAAAATGATGGTTTTTAAAAAATGAGATTGGCATTCTGAAACAGATACACCAACAAAAAACACTTTCTTGTGATTTCACTTAGAGGCTGAAGTGTGGTATCACCACTCACAGGCAGCCAAGGAAAGCACTTTTCTCTCTGACTGCCCAATCCTACAACCATGCACAAGCCCCAGCCAGAGGCTGCTTCCAGCAGAAATTATGCAAAGAGGAGCTGTCAACCCCAGGGGCTCTGCACAGAGCAGGGATTTCTCACACTCACCCTCTCAGGAGGCAGCATAGCATCTTTTTGCTGCTGGGAGAAACACAAGAGAAGGGGATAAAAGCAAGTGGAAAAACCCCAAACAAGCTCTGGAACCGTTAGACCTGTGCTGGGGCTGCTGCCCTGACCTCAATCAAATAATTGTGCTTCATTAAGGCTCTCCAGTTAACACTTGCTTGTGGTTTATGCAGAAGAAAGCAGTGTCTGACTGCAAACACAAGAGATGAGTTCTCATACAGGTTCTGCATTCACTCTGGGTGTGGGTGGAGAGGTTTATAAAAAAAATTCTTTTGTGGCAAAGAATGTACTCTTCAAATTCTGTATTAGAGGCAGAGCCCAAGCCTATGTTTTCACATTGTTTGGAGACTTCCCTGCCCATTTTGCCAACAAACAGGGAAAGGGTTCATCAGTGGGGACAGTGGGGACAGAATCGTTTGATGCACACAGACATCAGTTTTGGGAGTCTCTTGGAGATGAGGGGCAGAACACAGACATCAGTTTTGGGGTCTCTTGGAGATGAGGGGCTCTTGGGTCCCTCTCTGACTGGAGGTGGTGGCTGGGATACATGGGCTGGCCTCACATCCTCTGACCCCTCTCACCCCCTTCACATCCGTTTGATGGAGGTGGAAAACAAAATGAGTCTGGTGGGCTCTTCCTGCTGAGTGAATTGGTCATTCCCCACCTGGCAGATGCTTTCAGCTGGGATCATCCTACTGCCCAACTCTGCAAGCTTCCCCAGCACACAGAGCTATTTGCTTTATAAAGCTTGATTTATCAGCTTAGGACAGTCAAATCAGTCATCTAGGACATGTCTTCTCTAGTCTGTTAAGTTGTTTCCATGTCCTAATGCTGTGCTGGTAGTACCTACCTCACTAAAGCTCTTAAAAGAGCTCATCTTAATAGAGATGAGAGAGACTAGAGAAAACATTTGCTGCACTTCTTGCTTCATCACAGTAACAGTCTTGGTACATCCCACGCCCTTCACCCCTCTGTGTCACCAGGAGCCAGGGCTCAGATTAAAAAAAACTTGTATTGCTTTTGAACTTACACAGGGAATCACTGATTTCAATTTTTCTCTGTTTGTGATAGATGAAGTCACCAAAATTCCCTGAAACGGGCTCAGGGGCAGCAGCAGTCTCTTGGGGAGGCAGTTCTGTCTCTGGAGCCCCAGGGTGGTGCTGGTGATGTGCTCTCCAAACCAGACTCATCCTCTAGTGCTCACCCCTGAGCTGGAAAGAGCTCCT
>VZTT01075551.1:0-15189 GCA_013400855.1 Buphagus erythrorhynchus
TCACACCCCTCCTGCCTCCCTCCCACACGATGTATTTAACAAGACCCACTTGATTCACTTGCCAGGCCCAGCCCACCCTGCCTGTCATCCATCACTCCCACTCCTGTGCAGCAGACACCAGCCCCTGCCACCTGCTCATTTGATTTTTATTTTGGTGGTAACCTCTGTGCTTTGAAAACACCCTCCATACAATTGCATAACCCTCCTCCACTTGGCAAGAATAAGAGCAGAGAACACCACCTAATGCTGATCCATCCCTTCTCTGCACTATTCATGTTTTGCCCTCCTCCCTCTGGCTGCAACCATCCACTGATTCTACTCTGAATTTCTCAGATGTGGGGCAATCACTGTTGTCCTGTCCTGCCTGGGCAGTGTCTGTCTTGCTGGCATAAGGTGCAGGCTGGGACTAAAACTCAGGATTTTGGAAAACAGAACTATCCAGGAGCTGGCTGCAGCCCTTCGCTGCCAGCTGTCCTGCACTGCCCTCTACTGAGCCAGGGACAACTGCTCCTCCACGGTCTCCACATTGCCCCTTTCCATAGCATAGTTCTCCATTACTCCTCGCCCTAATTTGGGAGAACCACAAGGAAAGATTCATTTGCCCTACTGATCCCAGCAGGCAGTGCCCAGGAAGAGAAATCTGTGATATGACGTGGCATTTTGCCCTTCGCTGACACAACTTCTGGGTACATTTTCCCCTTTTCACATCCAGTTGTTCCCAGCACCCAGCAGAAAAGGCAAAAGGCAAGGTCCAGCTTTGGCACGTGAAAAACCTTATCACAAAGGCCTCTGTGCTCAGCTTGAGGCCAAGGCATGGCATGTGCAGCCACCTCTCCCTATGAATGGCAGGATGACTTCAGGCACAGCGGTTCTTCCGTACCTGTGAGCAATTGTCAGAACAGTTTTGTCAGCGAAGCGCTGGCGGATGGTCTGCTGCAGCAGCTGGTCTGTCTTCTGATCCACACTGGCTGTGGCCTCATCGATGCACAGCACCTGGCAGGCACAGAGAGTGAAGGGAGCTCCCAAGCACCACAGCAGACCCCTCTCCCTGCCTAGAGACAGCCTGAGAAGTTAGCACAGGATATCTGTTCCCATTACACCTCTGATTCTGCAGCACTCTTCTCTGCTGCCCCAGACAGCCACAGCAGCTCACCCTCTCTCTTGCTCCAATGGAGGCAGTGCACTCACCTTGGCCTGTGTCAGGAGGGCTCTGGCCAGACATACCAGCTGCCTCTGTCCCACAGACAGACTCTTTCCCCTCTCTCCCTGCTTGCTGTCCAGTCCACCTGCAGGAATCAAGATCAGCAGTCACCTGCATCATCTGCATAGGGCCCCAAGCAGCTCCACCAGTCCAAGGTTTTCCCAGTAGCACACAAAATCCCAATTCTGCTCAGGCTCAGGCCTTAGGAACTGAAGCCTTTACACTTAGACACAAGCAACATCTGGCACAGTTCCCTTAGAACTGAGGCCTGGCTTATCTCTCAGCTACTCATCTAACACCCATTGAGGCCTGGTCTCACTAGCAAAATTCTGCTACCCAATGCATCACCTGCCAGTCCACTTGCCTCTAAATGTCAGGGAATGCCACTGGGTCCCACTGACCTGTTTCCACACTGGTTCTAGCATGGCCTTGCCTAACCCATTCCCTACTGCATCCACCTCAGCTCCCTGCCTGAGCCAAGGCCTTCTCTCCTCTTGCAGAACCCACATTCATCAGCTACTTCTCACTGGTTTCCAGCTCACCCATCTGAGTAACAGCATCCCACAGGTGGCACTGCTCCAGCACCTCACGGAGCTCAGCATCCGTCCGCTTTCCCTGGGGATCCAGGTTTTCTCTGATTGAGCCGCTGAACAAAAATGGATCCTGCGGGATGATGGCCAGCCTAGATCTGCAAGCAAATAAAAGCTGAGGGCTCATGGGATGGGTTCTGCAGAAAAGCAAAGATCTGCTATTTCTTTTTTTCATGGGGTGTCTTAGTTTGATGCAAATCTTAGAGGCACAGAGACATGGGTCACATATTCAACCTGGTTTCCTTAGCACAACTGTCAAGAAACAACAGAGAGACTTGTAAAAAGCTGCCACAATCAGAAAAGATGGTGCCACGACAGTGAGTCCTTTGCTCTTCACTCTTTACTCTGGCATCCAGCCACTGACAGCTCTCAGCCACCATCAGCTACTTTTCACTCTGCTAAGCCATACCTCAGCTCCTCCAAGCCCACCAGCTGGCTGTCAACACCATCCAGGAGAATCCGGCCTGATTTCATCTCCACCATACGGAAAAGGGCCAAGAAAAGGGTGGATTTCCCAGATCCTGTGCGACCCACAATCCCCAGCTTCTCTCCAGGGTAAACAGTGAAGCTCACACCATCAAGTGCATTTGGCAAGCCTGCTCTGTATGCCAGGACCACTTGCTGGAACTCCACAAGCCCCTTGCTTGGCCAGTCAACAGAAACCTAAGAGGGATACACAGGTGATGTAGGGTATGATAATGACTGATTGTCATCTTCAGCATCTCCTCCCCACAGTCCAAGCCCCATCCCTCCCTTTAGATGGTAGCTTGGCTTCGGAGCAGAACCAACATGCAGCCCAGTCCCACCTCAAGCCCACCCCTAGGCTTGTTCTTCCATCACAGCTTGTATCTAGCACCCATTCTGCTTCCCTACTCCTTCCTATCACTCCAGCCTTCACCAGTTCCTGCCAGAGATTCATCCTGCCCCAGAGATATACTGGTAAAAGATGAATGATCAAGGTGGTTTCTGGTTTTCTGATCCTTTTTTGATCCCTTTTCTGATCAAGGGTCCTCCACCCATTCACTGGAACCCTGTGATCTCCCCACGGGGAAAGTGCAGGGCAAAGAGCCAAAAGATGGGCCAGTACCTGAGAACACATTTGAGCTTTTACCTGGACCAGTTTATCCTGGGGCTCCATGGGGATGTCTGTGGTGTACTCCTCTGTCCGCTCCACACTCACCATCATGATCTCTGTCTGAGTGAAACTGGCAATGAGGCCTGAGAGCAGGTTTGTGACAGACAGGGCATATGAGAGTGACAGGCCCACAAGTCCTGTGAGGATAAAAGCATAAGCAAAAATGTCACTGGCAGGAAAGGAGCCCGTACCTTGGTGAGCAGACAAAAAAAAAAACCAAAGGAAAAGTGAGGACTCTGGAGTCTGGAGTCACACTTGAGGTTGCAGATACACAGAAGCAGAGACAGAAACTGAAGCACTACACTGTGGGTGACTTGCTAGGGACAGGAAGAAGGAGCTCTGGATCTTACCCCGGCGTAGGAAAATGTGTAGCTCTGGGTTGGGAGAGGAGGAACCCCATGGGCACAGCCTAGGAGTGGACATAGATCAATCCCTGGCAGTCTACCTGGATTTCCCAGCTGCTTCTGGTGCTGGATGATGGCAATCCCTGCAATAGCAGTAACCACAGCAACCCCAATCATCTGCAAGCGGATGTCCAGCCACTCCATCACTGTGTTGCTGGCAAAGAGGCAGCGCTGGTTCTGCTCCAGACGCAGCTGATTCTCCAACTCAAACCTGTCAGGCACACAACAGAGGTTTGCACTACTCAAATTCCACTCCTGCTGCCCCAGACCAAGGGCATTCCAGCCACCCTATAACCAGCCCCACAAGAGGAAGGCCTTGGCCTATAAAGCCAAAGCTCTGTCTGCTCACCTCTTTGCTGCCCTCATGGCTCTGATAGTGCTCAGTCCCGAGAGGGTCTCTGAGAAGTGGGTGTAAATGGGAGACAGGGTGACACTGTAGAGGCGCTTGAGCTCCCGGGATGTGAATCGGTAATAGCGCTGAATGAGGAAGTAGACTACAGCCAGAGGGAGCAAGACCAGACCAATCCAAGGGAGGCCATAGGTCATTATCACCAGCATGCCCAAGAGCCCATAGATGTTGGCTAGGAAGATGTTGAGGATAAATGGCAGGTTGTCATCCACACAGTACATGTCTGAGGAGAAGCGGTTCAGGATCCGGCCTGTTGGTGTGGTGTCAAAGAAGGTGACTGTGGCCTGGCAATAAGGGAACCAGACAGTAAGAGCCAGTCAGCTGTGGTGAGATCCAACCACAGAACAGTGTGCAGGAGAGCAGCACCAAGGGGACCAGATAAGGCCACAAGGTGGTGGCCACCACAACCCACTTCCTTACCTCAGCCTCCAAAGCCAGCATCCACTAGCAGCCAAACAACTCATATTGTTTGCATGGTAAAAGGAAGCACTCCTTCTGTATCGAATGGCTGACAGCTACTGAGAAAGCAGGCACTCAGACACCATGATGGCCCAATAATAGCGAGGCAAATCTAGCCTCTAATCCAAACTTCCAATCCCCTAATCCTAACTCTAGCCTGAGGACCCAAGGAAGCCAAAAACATGAAGAAAGTTAACTGACATGTGCCAGCATCAGCCCTAGATCTTGCTTAATGACTCCTTCCAATCTCATCTAAACCTGAACTCACCATCCTGTAAAAGCTACTTTGACTTGGCTGGCCCTCATCTTGGCTATATATCTAAGCCTAATGAGTGAATAGATGCAGGTGGGAGCCATAAATCATCCTTCCATGGAATGAACAGGACTCACTTTGAACCCCAGCTCACTGACCCCTTGTGCTGGCTGTGGTGCAGCCCTTTTTGAATACAGTCCTACCAGCCAATACCAACAGAAACCTTAATCAATCTCCCACACCCTTATTCCCAGCTGTGAGAAGAATGTCAGCTTGCAGGAGCCTCAGCCTGCTCTGGACTTTGTGCCCATTACCTTTAGAATCCTTTGGAGCAGTCGGTCGTGAATGACAGTAGCAGCACGGAGAGTGCCAAAAGCAAAAAGGAAAGCCCGAATAATAGTGAAGAGGGAGTTGGCCCCTGCAATGCTCCCATAAACTATCAGGTAGAAATTCACATCCACTGAGCCATTGGGAGGGGCTGGGTTCTTGTCCAGATCTTGAATGGGGGAACTGGAAAAAAGGAGGAAGATTATGAATCTACCAACATCCTCCTGACAGACAGGGCACAAGGACCCAAGAGCATACTCCAGGAGAAATCAGGATACTTTAGCCTGATACTCCTGTTACACCCCTTTGGCATGTTGGGACAAATACTCTGATTACTATGCAGCTAGGTGGTCTTCCATCAGCCCCAGACAGAAGCCTTTTGGGCACATCATCAGGTCAGGGGTTTTGATTCTCTTTGTCAAAGCAGCTACACATCCCCTGAAGTGAAATAGTCAATTTATCTATCCCTGCTCTCCAGGATCTTCACAGGAAATGCACTTAAGGACATTTCCAGCTTCCTTTGGCACCTCCAGACCATATTCACTTACACAAGCCCAGCAGTGGAGAAGAGAAGCAGCTCAGGGGAAGGCAGGGAAGCTGAGCAGGCCATCACAGAGGTATTTGTTGTCTGGGATATGCTGGAGATCCAGTATGACAGCCACCAATCCGAGCTATTTCTGGATGCTACAGAGAAATACAGACTATGTAACGAGAAATTCTACTTTTGAATCAGCAAATACGAAGCAGACAAGCTGAAGGGGAAGCTACTGGACAACTTTTGCATAGTCTTGCTGCCCAGTATAGTCTTCCCCCTGTTAGTAGTAGAGCAGGAGCAAGGGAACAGCCTTGAGCTGCAGCAGCGACAGAGTGCTGCTACAGAGGTACAGTAATGCAAATGCAGCAGCGAGATGCCAGGTACAGTTCCCACATGTGCCTCCTCCCTACTAAAGTAGCTCTTTGAGCTACTTTAATTTGGGGAAGAGAAAAGTGGTCTTCCTGCTACAGGGAGAGTGTTTAAAGCCCTGGTATCTTTTCTTCTGGACTCCATGCAACCAGGGAATGAGACAAGAGGAGAGGAGTGTCGAAAGAGAGGTATGCTGCTAGGTCACTGCCTCACCTTGCATCAGGAACAGTGAGAAGAGGATTGATATTGCCAAGCAGCTGCCCATTGCCATCCAATAGGCCTTGTACACCGCAAAAGCCACTGCCCCTTCTTTTTTCTCTTCCTCCTTGTGGATGAGGTTATTGTTTTGGGTTGGTTCTTCTGCCTCTGTCTTTATGCCCTCTTCCTGTCCCTGTTCATTAGGGGCTGTGGGAATGGAAGCAAAAGCAAAGGTCAGTGCAGTGATAAATTCTTCCTGCAGCTGTACCTAACTGTGAACAGAGCAAGTCTAAACTATGAGGGACACTTTTTTTCCCACTTTCAAGACAAGTGCACCAACCCTGGCATTTCTTCATCCAAAACTGGAGTAGAAGTGGAACAACAGGTTCAAATACTGCTCCAGACCAATACCCAATGATATGTGGGCCTCCTGTCCTTCTGTGTATACACTACCCACACATCAGCACTGCCATGGCAGAACAAAGTGGTGGGAGTTCTGCTCTAAGGCCAGCAGCCATCAGATACAAGTTCTATCTGGAAGGTCAGCTGCACTGCCCCAGCTACCCTTAAGTTCATCAGGAACAGACCTTTATCCTTATGCCCCTTGTCTGTATCCTTGAATTTGGGGAAGGCTTCAACAAGCGGCAGGATATCAGCTGGTGTGCCTGTGAAGAGAGACATGCAAATTCTTCAGCATCTGTGAGGAACAGGTGACAACTTTCCACCTTCCCACTGCCTCTTGCTCTGAAATGACCCAGTTTTGTTCTGTCATAACATTCCCTACATTATACAGCAACTGTACCCTTGCAGGCTCTGCTCCATTCAACCTGTTACATCCTTCTGCCTCATCAGCTCCCCACATCTAGGGCTGTCCTGTTTTATCTGTACATCTGCACATTTTCTTCCACCCCATCTTTGCCCACATGCAGTGCTCTCAGTATCCTCTTTTATCACTGGGTTCCCTACTAGTTAATCTAATTCCCTCAAGCCATTCCAAGACAAAGGCACAAGTGAATGCCTGAGAAAACAGTGTACCTGTCTTAACTATCCTGCCATTGTCCATCAGCAACAAGGCATCAGCCTTCTCCAAAAACTCTGTCCTGTGAGTGCAAAGGACCCTGGTCTTATGTTTGAGAGCTCCGAAAATGCATTTCCGCATAATATGGCTGGCTACGTCTGCATCAACAGCAGCCAGGGGATCATCAAGGACGTAAAGTTCTTTCTCCTGGGAGGGGGACAAAAGAAAAAAGGATACAGCTGCTGGCCATGCTGTAGAGAAAAGTCCAAGTGTCTCCATGTGGCATCACCTTTAGGCTAGCACAATATGCTTTAAAGACATGCTGCCAGAGCTCACTGTACAGCTGAGTGCTTCCAGCCTCTTTATATTTGACTTGGCATTATCTGCCACACAGTAACTCCTTTGTTATTTACCTGGTAAATGGCTCTGGCAAGGGCTATTCGAGCCTTCTGTCCCCCACTGAGTGTCACACCATTTTCACCCACTTCTGTCTGGTCACCTGCTGGTAAAATCTGAAATATTCAAGAAAATAATTTAGAAAGGGACAGGAAACTTCTGAAGACCCAAAACCAGGACACAGGGGCCCCTCTCCAGTCTCTGGCAGTAATTTCTAAGGCTGACACCCTACTAACAATTAAACAATGCAACAGTCTATACACTGGTTCTACAGACAGCTGGCAAGCTTTATTTGTGCAACAAAAATCTTTTACACTCTAGAATAGGGTGATCACATCTGAACTACACATTGAGAGCAACTTCTGATCCAAGGTAATTGCACACAGTGATTTTCTGTGAGAACAAGAGCTGTGCCTGCATCAAAATTATGTCAGGGTCCTTCCAAACAGTGTAGCAGTAAAAACTACCAAATTTCAGTACCTGGAAATAAATCTCCTCTCGGTTTGGTAGCATAGGTGAATTCTACTAAATCTCAAATAAAAATCTTGCCTTTACAGAGTATTCGTAGCTCCAGCCAAAACAAACAAGAGCTGCTAAAGCTTGGCACTTCAGAAAATCAGGCATCAGCTTATAAACTGGGAGAAGGCTAGATTTCTACCATATATACAGCCAGGTTAACTGGCTAATACAGTCATAAACCTCAAATTTAGAATATATGCTAGGAGCACTGACTTAGCCCTTCCAAATTCTGAAGAAGTTGCTTCTGAACCCCCCTCTCCAAAAAAGCATCAGCTGCTGATAGATTCTGCCTGAAAAACCCGACAGCCATCAGCTCTGCAAGAACAACTCCTTTCCTCAGGATGAAGAGCTTTTGGCTCAGCAGCAGAAGAAACCACCCAAAATGCTACGAGAGTGACTTCACACCTTAAAGAAATATGGGCAAGACAGGAATGGTGTGGGCTTGGTGATCAGAGCAACACTGTATGGTGGGACATTGGAAAAGCAGTCCTGAAAGATTAAAGACTGATCCCAGTGAGGCTCAGGATGGATGTAAAAGCCCACCAAGAAGGCCCAGGCAGGTTTACAGTCTAGGCACTCACTTTTAGGTCCTCAGAGAGGGCACAGGCCTCCAGCACCGCCTCGTACAGCCTGGCATCATATTCTCGCCCAAAAAGGATGTTTTCACGGACAGTGGTAAACTGTATCCAAGGCTCCTGTGTGGCCAGACCAAATCCTTGCTCCAGGTCACAAACATACACTCGTCCACCTTGTCTGTAAGCACAACAGAAGTGGGTATAAAGGGCAACAAAGAAAAACTGCTGGCAGATCAAAATTACCTACAAGTTGCACTGGACAGTTCCCATCTGCGGTGGCATGGAGGGACCAGGCAGGGAAAAGTCTTTAGACTACTTACTTAATGAGCTCTCCAGTGATGGCTGCAAGCAGAGAGCTTTTGCCAGAGCCAACCTTCCCAACAACCCCCAGGAGCATTCCCTGCAAAGGGAAATGAAAAGAAGCAACCTGATGTGCTAATACAGAATAGTGTGTCCAGATTTCTTGAGCCACACATAGCCTGTAAGGAGCTGGCTGCTAGGACCATCTCACACAGCTGGGTACAGTTGTCAGGTAAACCAGACTCCTGATGTGACAGGACACAGATTTGCAAGGAGTGTTAACTCTAGAGCCCCACTCTGTTCCCTGTCCCTTTGTCTCCTGCAGCAATAGTAGAAATCAGAGAGAACTAGTTCATCTCCTGTCAGTAAGCTGTGGATTTTCTCTATCACTTTTCAGCTCTGAGATATAATATGTGTCCTGTGCCTCTTGACTAAGAGAAGATTTTGATGCATAGCTCCTAAACTGAGGAGAACATGCCACCTCTGCTCCATTATTTCTAGTTTCCAGTATTTCTTCTCTAGTGACATTTTTCTGTGTTACTTCCCATGCCTTGGCTCACCTTTCTCACTGACAGGTTCTCAATGTGCAGTTGCAGTGCGCCTGTGGATGAGGGCTGCCTGGTGCTTTCCTCCTCAACTGGCACCCAGGAGAAAGCTGCACATTGCATTTCCATGGCAGTAGCAGTATCTGAAGGGCTATCTACAAGTGAAGAGCAGAACAGCAAAGCACTGCTATGAGAAGACCAGAAAATTAAAGGCCCCTGGCATCACAAATACCATCAGCTTTGTTCCCAAACACAGAGCCCATGGATGAGGCACTGCATGATGCCCCTGACCCAACCACAGAATGAGACTTGCCTACTGACTTGCCCTTAAACTTATACATCCCTTCTTCCAACTCTCCTGTCTCCAGCTCACGCCAGATGCACATGGTTGTCAGGGAGACACTGTAAGGATATAACCTGGTTTTATTATTGCTGAAGGTAAAAGAAAGGCAGGGAGCTGGCCAAAGGCAATGAAAGAAGGAGAGGGAGCTCATATGGCTCAGGAGAGGGGCAGCCACTCAAGCATTTCTGTCTGGTGAAGCCAAGTTTCTTGATGGCTTCAGTGTCAGAAGAGCTTTGGTCAAAGGACAGAGCTGCTTGTTCTACTGGGACACTAATGGCTCTGTGAGGACAAGCAGTGGCTTATGGTTGGTAAAGTGTAATGTTATAGCCTTGTCTCCTGCTTTCCACAGAAATAAAGAGAAGTTAAGTGTATCCACTGTGCCTATACCCAACTGAACATCTTGAATACCAGGGTGGTAGCCAGCTGCCTTCCAGTACTGCCCCCAGGCCTTGCACCTCAGCTCTCTGCTCTGAATGTCTGCTGACCAGAGTCTCAGGCCTGACAGATTCCTTAACCATTACCTAGGGCATAATAAGCTTCCAGGTCCTGGTCCATGAGTTCAAAGAATTGCTGGATTCGATCCAGGGAAACTTTGGCCTCCAAGATCGCATTCAATACCCATGGGAAGCCGTTGAGGGGTAGAATAAGCATCCCAATAAGGGCCAATGCTGTGAACACCTGCATGGGTAAGCAAACAGCCATGAGTTGGAGCCAGTACCTCCCTTGTATCCTCCAAACAGCTTCACCAGTGAGCGCCTGAAGAGCTGTGGATAGACATGAGCTGGGTTTATTTCCCAGAGAAGATGCCTCAGGACTGCAGTTCCACTCCAGACTGTGCTCTGCACAGGACACGTTTGGAGCTCTCCCTACTACCTACTCACCTTTGTGGCAGTGAGCTGGTGGCCCAACAGGACATAGGTGATGAAGATGGCAATGGAGACAACAACAGGCACTGCTGCCCACATGTACACGCACAAAGCATCCAGGTAACTGACAGTCCGGACCTTCTGCAGCTCTTTAGCCCGAGAGGCATTTATCCTGGTGCTGAAGTGCTTCTCCCAGGCATAAAACTTGATCACACGAATGCCACACAGGAACTCCGTCATTAGCTGCAGGTAATGAGGAAAAGAACATCAAGCAAACAGTGCCCAGGCAGCCTGGGCTGTGCCAGGGTGTGCAGTTGTCTCCTGCTAAGGTTCAGGCTAGAGATGTTAGGAACCATTTATTGCTAACAAAGACAAGTGACAACTACTGGAAACTTTGTGCCCATCCATCCCACCAGCTTCTTCAACCACCCATGCTGTGTCCAACTCAGGAAAAGGCAAAATATTACACTACTTTCCAAGTGAAAGATGAACACCACAGGTGAAGGGATGTGTGGAATTGCTAGCTCCAGCCTGAACACTATTTACTTGTGTTGACCTGACAGTGCCTTAAGGTAACATCTGACTCTCAGGCCTGACCCTGCCCTAGACACAGCTAGTCTGTATCTAGAGCCTGGCAGGTTAATTTCCAGAACTCTGGTGTGCCTGCAGGATGCAGTCCCCTCATTTCTGCTCTCAGGTCAGCATATGTAGAGCAAGCTGACTGTGCCTCTGCCCAACATTAAAGAAAACTAAGAGAGGCTTTATTCAGCAAACCAGTCTTACAACAGCTGTAGAAAGTTCAGCATAATCAGATCCAACTCTGGTAGATGCACCTTCTGTTGGGAAAATTAGTATTTTTAAAGCTGCCAACAGTTCTGACAGGGAGTTGACCTATATTTCATGCTTCCAAACCATGAGTGAAAATGCTGTCCTCTCAAATTATAGATACAATGCTAAAAGGTTGGAATCAAATGTCTGACATGTGATGAGATGGCACTGCAAATACGGGAAAAGCAGTGGAAAAGATGACTGAGTGTGCCAAGCAAGGATCCATATAAAATTACATCCATGATCATTGCCTTTGTCCAGACTTCAAGCCACTTTAGCATTGATGCCATCACTGGAGCAATAGGATAGATGCATATCTAGAGGAAGCCATTGGGAGTCTTACCTTAACTACTACACACAGAAAAGAAACTTGCAAGGGAACCTAAATTAGCCCAGGGGACAAGACAAGCATTAAAGGTTCATGATCTTACAGGTGGTGGTGAAACTACATTAGCCTGGAACAAGGGTACTTTTGACCAAGTATGTGTGTGTGTGTGTGTGTGTGCACACGCGCGTGTGCCCCTTTCAGCATTTTTCTTGACAACCGCAATTCAATTAATCTGCCTTGGATCATGACTAGTGGTCAAGAAGCCAACGTTCTGGGACAAACAGGGAAAAAATACAAACCCAGAGAGATACCACTGCCCCTCACCCTGACTCGTGTGTCCTTGTGTTTCAGCATCTTCTCGTTGTTTGCCAGGATGCGGTTAGCTATGATCTTGTTGATGGGCACGAGCAGCAGTGCCAGGGCCATGCCTCCCAGAAAGGCTAGCCCCACTTGCTGGTAGAGGAGGTAGAGGGCAATGGCAAGCTGGACAGGCAGGCTCCACAGCTCGTGGAAGCTGCGGCAGAAGTTGACCAACCTATCGGTATCGGTGCTCATGAAGTTGACGATTTCCCCCACAGTGAAGCGGGCAAGGCTGGTGCTGCTGACACGCAGAGCCTTGCGGTAGATGGCGGAGATGACGGCGGCTCGCACCATCAGTGCCATCTTGTTCATCTCGTAGCTGAACTGGTTCCGCAAGAGAGCGCCCAGGAAGGAGCCAGCAAAGAGCCCAAGGGCATACAGAACCCCGTGGCTCAGGGGCTCCTGCCGTGACTCCATGAAGTTCACCAGCAAGTTCAGAAGCAGAGGACCTGAAAAATCCAGCAGACTGCCAGCCAGCTTGAGAAGCCCAAGGGTGTAGAAACGAAGCCCAAAGGCCGCATGCAGGACTGACATGAGGCGCACAGCTTCCTGGGCATGGTGTGGGCTATCTGGAGCATCACTGCTCCCATCAGCTCCAGCAATGATTGGGCTGGTAAGAGACACTGTCTCCTCCTCTGCTTGGTGAAGAGCTGCCTTCTTCTGCCAGCAAGAGTAGAACCAGTCACAGACCCTGGCAGCCTGGAGCTGGTGAGGAAGCACGTAGACATCCTGTGGCTGGTTCAGCTTCTGCTGGTAGCCACGCTTCATAAGGGGGTTCATCCAGGTGTAAAAGAAGCGTGAGAGCCAGCTCTCACCATCTTCTGCCACTCTCTGCTGGCCAGGCACTGGGATCCCTAGCCCTGAGATGGGCTGGTCTTGTTGCCAGGAGCGATTGATGGAGAGGAAGTCTTGCCTGGCAGCAGTGGGGAAGAGGTAGCTGACCACATAGGCAAGCAGAGAGACCAGCTGCAGACAGAGAATGGTGAACCTGGAGGAGACACCGGGGTGGGCAGGGGACCAAGCTGTCCCACTCTGGCAGTACCACACCAGCGTGATGATGAAGGAAGGCAGCGGTAAGAGAGTGAGGAGAGCCAGGGCTGCAGGGCCCCTGGTGAAGCCATGAATCGACTTGCAGAGCATGAGAAGAGCGAAGCCATGCACCAGCCACGTCAGGGCAGCAGTGCCATTGGCCAGCACTTCCAGGTACACAGGGCCCAGCTCCTGCTGGGAAATGGTGGCTGTGATGGTATCAGCAAAGAATAGGCCAGCAAGTACAAAGGAGGTAGCGATTCTCCACCCCCAGCTTGGCCTGCAAGGCACACCGGAACCAGACCTTGAGGAGGAGGAAAGAGCAGTGAAATAAATTATAGTTGAAATTCCACTACCACTCGGTCAGCACTGTCCTTTCTTCCTCTCCTCTCCTCTCCTCTCCCCCATGTTTATACATCCACTCCTACTTAACCTTCTGGACACACCTCCCTAGATCTGTAACTTTTTCTGACTGTAAGCATTGCTAAACTGCATCAGGTCAATATAGCCCACTCTTTGGTCAATACCAGAGATTTAGATGCTGCCAAAGAAAAACATTTCTTTACAGAAATTTGTTTGCAAACTAAGATACTTTGTGGTCAAATTAGACTTCAACCCTTGAGGATTAATAGCAAAAAAAAAAAGTACATTTAACCTCTTTAACACAAATTTTGGATTACAAAATGCTCTGTGTCACATCTCTGATCTTTGATTTCCTTGTCTGTGGGATATTTTTTATAGAAACATTATTTTCATCACTGTAGTTTCAGTGATGCTGTGCTTGTGAAGTCTATCATCTACTGCCCATCAAAATATTTCATTATCACTGGATTCTTTGTGGCCTTTCAGTATCAGTGAATGTTGTCATGTTTACAAATTTCAGAAGAGGGTAAACAGAAAAACAATTTTTCACTTCTCTGAACTCCTTATTGCCTTATATACATCTTCTATGCCACCTTGGATTTATATCCTCTCCCAGAATACTCCCAGTTTTCCCCAGTCCTCATTCACTGAAAAAGTTTCTAATTACTTTCTGTGATTCTATACCCATAACCCCCTCTATTTTTTCTGGATTCCTTTCTGTACACTGAATTAAGACGGATGCTGACAAATATAATAGCATTATAATATTGTGTCCTTCCCTAATTACATATTCAGCACATTACAGCACGATACAATTTCCAGCCTTGCCACCCACCTCCAGTCCTGCATAATAATCAAGAGCCAGACAAGTCAGTTGTCATACCTTGGAGTGCCAATGAAGCAAGCACTGACCACTGCAAGTATCACATGAGGAATCACATTTAATGTCAGCTGGTTAAAGCAATGGCCAATGCTACCATGAACCCACACAGGGAGTGGATCTTCTGGGCTGGTTCCACACAAACTAGCCAGGATGCTCTCCATCCTTTGCTGGTAATTCAGTGTGAGAGACAGGATGTCCTAGCATAAAGAAAAAGCAGCATGAGGTAAAAAACATAAGAACTGCAGCCCCAGTCCAAGACGGAGTGATGAGTAATTAATACAGAGCTAGAAGCAAGTTCCTGGGTCATAGTCCAAGCCCGGCTATTGTTCACTCACTATCACATAATCTACTTCATAAAACGATCAAACTCCAGCTTAAAATAAATTATGTTGTTTATTCCCTTAAGTCACCCCGGGACTGCAATGCCCTGTGAATTTGAAGCTTTCTTATTTCCAGCTTGTTTTGTTTTTTTTTTCCCCACGGCGAATTTATCCTCTGTAAGTAGTATAAAGAAGTATTTTCCTTTCTATGGATCGGTATGAAAAATATTTTGAGCTGCTTAAGCAATAACCTATTCATTGTATCTCCGTGCTCACAACGCTTCCCACCATGGTACTCCTTAAGGCAGCGTGTAACATAGAACACCCCCCGGACGGCAGGGGAGGATGCTGGCGCCCATCCTGGGAAGCAGGCGGTACCTCTAAGCTACACTGGCGAACCAGCCCCCTCTGCGTCCCCGGCGGACTGAAGCACAGCTGGGAAGGCCTCGGCTTTACAAGGATTTCTGCTCGCACCAGCCCGTCCCATCTCCAGCCCGGGGCCGGCTGAGCGCCACGGGCCGGGCGCCGCGCCGAGCTCGGCACGCAGACGAGGGCACTGCAGCACCGCGGCTGCGACCCCGGCACGGCGGCCCCGGCGCTCCGCCCGGGCTCCTCCCCTTCGGGCTGCGGGCGGGC
>VZTT01075551.1:20977-38884 GCA_013400855.1 Buphagus erythrorhynchus
CCGCCGCCACCGCTCCCCATCGGGCCACCGCTCCCCATCGGGCCACCGCGGGCCCTGCCGCCGGTCCCCGTCGCCGCACCGCAGCCGGAGGTTGCCATCGCCGCCGGGAGGAGCGGGGCTCGGAGGGCCCCGGGGCCGCCGCGGCAGCGAGCACGGAGACGGCGGCAGCAGCCGGGTAAATACTGCCGTGCACCGAGGGGGCTCGGTGCGAGTCGTGCCCCCTCGCCCGGGGGGCTGTCACAGCCCCACACGTGGCGTGGCGAGGTTCTTGCAAAATTACACCGGCGCCGGGCTCTCCCTGTGCGGAGGGAGAGAGGCAATTTCACCCCTATTTCGTAGAGAGCCACATGGGGAAAAAAATTATTGATTTCCATTTTAAGTGATGTTTTCCCACTAGTTTCCATTGCATTTTTATTTGTCTTACTGGCTAGAGCCATTTTAGAGAAGATTCAAAGATGATGCTGTCTTTTCGCTAAGGCAGAGGATGTAACTACTCTTTTTTCTCCATTTAACATATTGGGTTGTGTTAGTGCATGAATATCGTTTAACTTATGGGAATATAACTTTTCAGATAGCATGTTGAATGAGCACTTTGTCTGAATTCTTCCTGCTGTCACGGCGGGCATACAAAGAGGGCTGTTACTGATTTATGTCTTTGAGAGATATTCTTTGATAGGCACTGCTTTGTAGTTGGGGCTGTGCACAGGGTGTTCCAGTCTTCTCACTTTGTCTTGGCAAAGTCTGATTTGGGCATGTGAAGCTCTATTTTGGCATCTGTAGTGGATGGCATCTTGGATGCAGACACCTTCATAATAAATCAAAGTGTGAAGACCTTTTTTTTTTTTTTTTGCGTGAGTGGGATTCGCTCACTTAGGTTTTGTCTTGCTGCTCCTTGGTGCGGTGATCGTTTTGTCTGGTGACTCTGAGCTGTGTGTGGTGTGTAAAAAGTTCATTGTGCATTTGTATTACCGTGAAAGAAGAGATTTTCATGTTGGGGTATTCTAGGCATGGTCACTCAATCCAGCACACATGCAGTTTGAAAGAACGGTATACTCGCCTTTTCCTCATGCTTTGCAGTGTATTCTACCCTCTCCCATGTGCTCAGGCGTTCCAGAGTGGAACTAAATATGATGGGAACATAGCAGACAGCAGATATGTTGGGTTATCATGACTGGTTAGGGTAAAGTTTTAATAAAATTTTTAGGGTTTTGTGACTTAGGACCCTCTCTCATCAGAAGCTTGAGAATACAAAATGTGCAGATGTGGAGAGTTACACATATATTTTAGTAAGTGGGATTTTGGAGCTGTCACTGAAAGGACACGAATTCAGAAGCCTGAGGAAGAGGAATTTAAGTTGCAACAAGGAAAGAGGACTTGAAAGAGGGGAATATATGCATAAGGGTGGGAGATATAGTATGTAGAATGAAGACACTGATGGGATAAGGGTATTGGGTTGAAACGGAGAAAATATTTGAGTACAAGTTCCAGGTTATTGTCCCTATCCTGCATATGAATTGGAGTATGAAAGCAACAACCTTAGAGATTTCTTACTAAATTTTCTTGTTTCTGGGAGTTTTGGTTTGGTTTTTTGTTGTTGTTGTGATTTTTTTTTTTCAAAAATTATTATTATTTGTGAGACGGAGTACATGCATTTCCAGGTTACAGCATCGTTGTACATTTTGTTGTGCGTAACTGGGATGTTGGCAGTGGAGCCATGTACTGGATGTTGTAAGTAGGGATGGTGTTAGTTTCTTAATAGCTAAGGAAAGCTTTGTGGTGATTGGAAGAACATGGAGTGACAGCAAAGGTTTGGGGCAAGTACTGAAAATGTAATGGAGGAGAAGAAGGTCAGGGCTTTACAGTGAGATTTTGGCAGGCTTTTATTTGTTCTTGCAAGGCTGACACATGCTGTTTTTATTTATCCCTGCTGACCTGCGTGCTTGTTCTTTTTAAAGGTTTTGTTTTAGCTTCTTTGCTTTCTTGTAAGAAAATTGGCTGAGATTAGAGGACTGGAGCATGTGGGGTCAACAGAGAATGGAGAAATGACAAGCAGGTATGCAACCTGTTCAGTAATATGGAAGTGGTAACTGTGGTTTAGGTGACAGAACAGGAAGGGAGAAAAATGCAGTGCAGTGCACACATAGGTATGACTAGTGGTGGTGCTCCAGATAAAAAAACCTTTTAAAACTGGAATTTCTCCAGTTAAGAAAAAAGTATTTAAAAACTCATAAAGTTCAAATATTTACTGTCCTAACTGCTGTCTCTGGGCAATTTGTATAGGTCAGTCATAAGCAATCCAAACAAATTCAAAATAACAAATCCAAACATTCTTAGTGTAATTTATTTTTTTTCTTTGCCCAGAGTTTGTTCTGAGATGTAATCATCACTTCTCTGTCTTCAGTGGAGGTGATTGTGATATATATGCCTACAGTCTTGATGACAAGAAGATGGCTTTGAAGATAGTAATTTCTTGAGGCAGCCCTCAAAATTCAGTGTTCCAATGGGCACAAGTGAGTTTTCAGAATGTATTTGTATGAGATACATGCACCTTGAATATGTTGTATCTCAGCCAGGCTGTTGCAGAATCATATTGTGCTGGACAAGGCAATTGGTCTAAAAAGTAATTAAAGTGTGTTTTGATGAATACTGGGATTCAGCTTAATGGAACAAAACAGAAATCACTAATTTTATACTGCAAGTGAATTTTGTTAGGTAAACTTGTAAGGGAATTATTTTGCTTTTGTTCTTCTGGTCTCTTGGAGGATTGAGCTGAACCTGCTGCCTGTTCTCAGGGTGGATGCAGACAATTCAGTACACCTGCTGCTTGCTACTGCAGTTTTTAGCAGTCAAATCAGTGTGCAGTGCATGACTGGTTTGGCAGAACTGAAGCTGGTTCACTGTTTCGTGTTAAGCAGAATCTACGTTGTGTTGGTTTAAAAAAGCAAATCAAGTATCTCTGTCTTTAGGCAGACTCATCTGGTTTTTATGGAACTCCCTCTAGCTATGATCATTCCTGTATTCCAGTGCTATATTTTAGAATAATGTGAGGTAGTTAAGCATAACTTACTACTGATGGTGTTTTGTGTACTGTGTATGTGTACAAAGGAAGGTCTGTGCAGAGTGAGCTCAAGTCTTTTCTGCCGTAGATTTTTCAGAGGCAACTTTATTTAGTTTACTCTGGTTTATCTCTACCAGTAATAAATAATGGTAGTGGGAATTTTAGACACATATAGAAGGTGTTTCTAGTGGTATTGGTGGTTTTAGTATAATGTTGTGTTTATCTGCTGAAAGCAGCATTGAGGTGAGGAAAACTGTTAAAAACATCACTGCTAGGAAAATCTTTGTTTACACTGGTTTATACTTTGGTTCATGTTGTTACTAAAGTTGCAGAGGGACAGAAATCCAGACACTTTATTAAGAAATTCCTGGCACTGTTTTTTATGCCATGTTTATTTAGCTGCTTCTTCTCTACAAAGAAGGGAGAACAGCAGCAAAATTGGGACTTTGTGACTTTCTCTTTGGTTTTACATCTTCCAAAATGGAGCTTTATGAAATGTATTTTTGAGTTGAAAATTTATAGATAATTTAAATATAGAGCATGTTATTAGCACCTGGGATGAGAAGTTAAATGCAGTCAATACTCTCTCCTTTCTTTAGTAATTAAATAGAATTGAAGTATTTGGAACAGTTGTTCTTCTAGTTTGATTTTCTAATTGATCCAGCCCCCCAAGTCAAATTTATTAAGCAGAGCAGAATCACTTTCCTTTCTGTAGCTGAGATTAAAATCCTGTGATTGATGGGCTTGCACTCTTTCTTCAATTTCCAGAGGCGTTCACCGAGTCTCCGCTCTGAGTCTTCACTGGAGCACAGTTTGCGGATTACTGTTGGTAATGACCGGTATTGCATTGGCACACCGGAGCGAAGGAGGCTGCCTGATAGACTGGGCTCACCAATTGATAACCTGAGTGACAGGTATGGTCCTCCACAGGTGGGGATTCACATGGGTGGGAATGGCTCTGCTGGATGAGACCAAACATCTCATTAGCCCACTGAATGCCTAGGGAGTGAGGGTAAGCATGTAGCGATGCTTCCCAGGAATATTCCCTCATCTCCAAGTTTCGGTGCAGGGAATTCCTGAACAAAAGTCTCTGCCTGTGTAACTCGAAACTGATGTTTCTTCTCTAATTTTTGTCAGCTCCTTCTAAACTCCATATAAACTAAGTATGCACATCATATATTGTAGGAGGGAGTGTGATATCAATCCCTCCAGTGCTTCCTTCCCCTTAAGGGTGGGATGTCACATGGAGATGCTTCATTTGCTGTTTCACTACTTCAGCCACATTCTCTTTCTTATGAACCTACCTAGTCCTTACTGAAAGGAAGGTTGTTTGGTATAAGGATAGTGTAAACCTTCAGCTTCCTCATTTAATGGGAGGAATTGTCTACTTTCCTGATTTTTGAGACTAGTCTAGAAGAAAACTCTAGAGCAACTTGAAGGAGATTATTATTTTGACTTTAAAAACCTTGCAGAAGAGAACATAGTCAGACAGTCTCATACATTATAAAGGAAGTGTTAGAATTCTTAGCATCCCTTGACTGAAATTGGAGAGAAACAGTTAATGGAGAGAATTCTTTTGTGTTAAAAATACTGCTGTGAACAGTGAAGTATAAATATTAGTAGATGCAATTTGAAACTCTTTGCCTTCAGTAGGAGAACTGGTATAATCTGGCAAAAGAAAGAAAATCAGAAAATTGCAAATAATTCTCTTTGTTTTGAAATGCAAAATTAAAGATGGCATGGCTTGTGCCCTGGAGCATACAGCTGCACTTTCAGGTCAGGGATAAGCATCTAGCACAGAAAAAAAACCACATTACCACTTCCATTTTTTATGCAAATATCAACTGTTAAAAAAAAAAATATGAGAGAGAGGGAAGTGAGCAGAATAAATGAATTTCCTGTCTTTCTCATGTGTAAAGTTAAGTTTCAGCAGGTGTAGAAAACCAAGTGAGAGTTTGGTTTTCTGTACTGTCACTTTTATGCCTTTGTCTCAGTTCTCCTGGCATCAGTGTTTGATTTGTAAATCCCCTGTGCAGCCTGCAATCTTCTAAATAAAATGAGTGTGTATGCTCAGGGAGTACAGTGATTGGAAGGAAAAGGAAGTGGTATGTCGGGAACTGGCAAATTAGGAACATTTAGGGGCAGGGGGTGGTGGTGTTTGTCCCATTGCTTCATGTTCTCAGGTGAAATTTTAGATTTAACCTGTTCTGTGATGCTGATGCACAATTAGAAGTAAAATCAGGTATAGAAGAGTTTATTTAATGTAAGAGTGAGAAATCACAGAAGTTGACTTCTCTATTACAGAACCTGTAGATGCGAAAAAGATTGGTAAGAATAGACTCCAGAGAAGGTTTAAAAGTGACAGATGAGTTAGAATGAGAAGAAGATAAAGTGAGACCATGTAGACTTTAATCTTTAAGTGACTTCCTTGTATTTGTAGTGTAAGTATGCAAGAACTTCATATTGTTACATTTACTTTTTTTTTTTTGTCTAATCTGTGCTGGCTGCACTTTTCTGAGCGCTGCCCATTGTCCAGAAGCTTAAAGTATGTGACAACTGAGTCACCTGTTAGGTGTCAAAAAAGTCACCTTTTCCTAAATCATCTAGGTACTGCTTCTGAGTTCTAAGTTTCTTCACTGCGAGCCGTTTTATTTGTTTTCAAAAGACACTTAGTATTCGGTTAAGGACATTATTTATCAGGTATTTTGCATCAAGTATTTTTTCCCCTCTCTGAGAGGCTGCCCTGGTACTGGGACACTGATTTTATATCTATCACTGGGCTGTAAAATGGTCCTTACTGATACTGCTCATATCACATTTTTATTTGGCATGTGGTACATTCTCATTCTAATAAAAAAAAAAGGCAAAAGAAAATAGTGCTTCCTGAAGATGTCTCTTCAAATTTTGAAGTAATTGGAGCAAATAATTCTGAGTTTTGTTATTCTCAGCTATTTTTGCTAACTACTCTACTTTGATATTTCAAGCAATCACTTTGACACATTATTCTCTGTAGGGCCTTGGGATGGTAGAGGAGTTCATTAGTCTGTAAAGGAAATAAAATACCGAAGGAGGGAAATCAGGGAGGCTTTTAGAGTCTCCTGCAGCAGTGGATTTTCACGATGCTCGAAGAGACTTTCTCAGGGTGCATGTTCACATGCAGGTCCATCCTAGAACGTCTGTAAGAACTTGCCCCAAGTTTCTAGGGCAGTTGGTCTCCTGCACATGTCTAAATAGGCACACTGAATGCTGCTGGACTGGGTCCTCAAGGTCACCTAAGCAGCTTCAGTCTCCTGCTTGGACTAGCAGGAGTTTTTTTGTCTTCCAGAATCTCAATCTGTCAAAGTGAAAAATAAATCTTTTTATCTCTCCCTGTCTCCCATCTCTCCGGCTCTCAGTATTTTTAAGACATTCTACTACTATCTTAGCTGGCACAAGATATAGAGAGCATCCCACCAATCCTTTCATCTGAGGTTAATACAAAAGATAGACCAAATCACTTCAGAGTCTTGGTCTGCATTAAGCTGCATTCTGAAATAGCGTTTTTTGGCATAATATCAAGAGTAACAGTTGGCTTGAATATGAACAGCTCATCTGACTCCCTTTTCAAAGACTGTGTGTTAAAGTGGAGTCCTGCTGATTGCTGACAGCAGAATACCACTATTTATTTCTGTTTCTGTATATGTGAATAAACAGGCCAAAAAGTAAATTACCTTACACTAGTTGTAGGTCTCTGAGGCATCATGTGTGTGTAGCCTGTGGTATGTTTTCCATCTCTGAAACAGCAAATTTCAGTGATTCATGGATTCTTTGTTGGTGAAAGAATTGAGATGGTCACAGTGGTACCACCTTGTATCCTCTCTTGGGGGTGCAGTAGCCAGTAGTGGACATCACTGGCTGAAAGCATCCAAACCAATTGAGAGGGATGTAATTCTATTGGACTGTACACATAGAAAACATGTTTCAAACAATCATTTAAAGCAAGTAATAATTTTTCCCATACCTGTATTTAATTTTCAGGTTTTAAATTTGCATTTTAGCTGTACAGAGTGTATTTGAAATGTCTTGCTTGTTTTAAATACATTAGGTTTGCTGTTTCTTTCCAAAGGATGATTAAAAATTCCTCTGCTTTGTCACTGCAGTCAGAGTGTTTGAATTGTACGTGACAACTGCCAGACATGCACCTAAATAATTTTATTTGCAGAAAAATCAGCTGAAGGTGTATGGTGAAACACATCTGTTACTCCATCAGGTGTGTTCATGCAGCTTGTACAGGTTTAGCAGGCTCTCAGAAAACATGCCACTGGGAATAGACATACCTTTATGTAGGTTGTGAAAACAACATTTATTTATGAAATTTAATTTAGCTATTTGTAGATATTTTTGTGGTTTTGGAGGAAGTGGATGTGTGTAGTTTGCTGAAAACCGGAAAGATACCATGTAATACAAGGGGTACAGATGCATGCCATATTTGTTTTATAAGATGTATTGGATTGATACAGTATCTAATAAATGCTTTGCAATGATGCAAGGTAAAGTGAAGTTTTGTATTGATTTTGTTCTTAAATATGCATGTGTAAACTGTGAAAATACCCAAGAAAAAGCCCTTATCTGTGCATCTCTGTTATTCTTTAGTCTCTTGTGAAAAACTGGGGCTGTAATTTATTTGCAGATTTTTTTGAAGATGTTTTCTGGCATGACTTGATTTGTCCCTTCTCAAATATATGGAGGGACCTTTTTGAGTAGGAGGTTTTTGTGGATTATACATAGGCCATTATACATAGTTTATCTCAAATTGATTCACTCAGGAAAGAGTCTTCTCTCTCATTGATGTCACTTAGGGAGCACGTTTTCTTTCTTTGACAATCTTGCTAGATTTTGAAATATCAATAAGTAAAACTGGCAGCTGGTAACTTTTAAAGTGGTTTGATTTGCTTCTGCCTTGTCTAAAGAAAAGTAACAGAAAAGTTTTTTAGGCACAGAGAAAAAGACCTTAGTTAAAACAGTACCCCCAGTTGTAGATGTCTGTAGGAACGTGTCCAAAAGTAGATACTTCAAGAGAAGAAGCTGGTTATTCTGATGTTATGACAGTTGCACATCCACTATGTGTAATAATGCAGGGGTTGGCACAGAAGAATGGTACCATACACCTAATTTCCCTGGTTTATAGATATCAGAAACTGTGCCTTTTTTAGGTATGGGGTTCATGCGATTAGTGACAGTGCTGTCTGCGTATCTGTTGCAAAAGAAAATGTTGATAGAATTTGTGGTCCTTGTCCGCAGCTGAAGATAAAAAGAGGATCTGGTTGCATTTCCTAGTGTGAAACTGAATTATACCTTGAATAATTCATAGGAAATCTGACCTTGGCATCTTACTGGGAGAGGCGAGGAAAGGGATTGTAGTCTGAAATATGATAGTAAGGCTTTTTTTAAAACGTAGTCTCTCACATTCACAGAAACGAATCCATCCTATCAATTTTTCAAGGCTCTTATTCCTCAGTATGAGTTAAATTGTTTCTGTCCCTGTGTTTGCAGATAACTTCCTAGGAGGGATGTACAGTACCATTAAAAATAAGTCTCCCTCTCTACCCTGCCTTTTAAGTACATAAAATGTTGGTTCTGTTTAGTGAGGGAGATGTAATTTTGAAACTGGTTTGGAAATTTCTTACCCTTAAGTAGGAGTAAGACTTTGTTTACTCTGATTCAAGTACTTCTGTTCTGTGTTTCTCTTACCACAGGGATGATATGGCAGATGGTCCAATATTCACAAGAGGCCTGACATGTCCTCGAGGCCTTGAGAGATACCCAGCTCATGAAGATCAGCCTTCAAGTCCCTTCATTCCGAGGCACGATGAAGACTACCGCAACCGAGATGTTTTCCTGCACCGTTCAGATTACAGTCCGCACTATGGCCGTCGGGAGGAGCTGCCTCGTGGGAATGACAGAGATGGTGACAAACTGAGGAGATCCCCCTACCCACTGAGGGCAGAGGAGAGGGGACGAGAAATAAAGCGTCCACGGTATGAAAAGGATGAGAAGATGCATGGTGTGAGTGGAGAGCATCAGGGTTTCTCATCAGGAACACGAAACTACCGCAGACGAAGCCGCAGCCGTAGTAGAAGCCTGAGCCCATCATACCTGAATGAAGAATTCCGAGAGCTTGACCGAGCAAGGAGGAAAAGAGAAGAAGAAGAGCGCAGTAGAAACTTGAATCATGATGTTTCAGGCAGTGGCTACGCAATCCCTGGCTTGACTAACACATTACAGACTTCTGAGCCTCGGTATACGTATAGGCCTGAAGAAATCCCACCCATGCCCAAAAAATCTATTTTGAAGAAACGAGTAGAGATGGAAGTAGAGTCTGCTGTTCAGGTTTGGTCTCTGTGTGTCTGTCCATGTGCTTCTACTTTCCAAAACAGTTACTTCATGGTACAAAATTTTAGTTTGATTTCTAAAATAGAAAAGCCAAATCTTTGTTTCCCTGTCTTTGGGAGGACAAGTATCTTTCTGCAGGGCTGTATAAGTTCAAAGTGCATTAGAAACTTTAACTGGTTATGGCATTTAATCAGGAATCATATACATGTATGTGTATATATATATATACCTATATGTGTGTGTGTATATATATATATATATGTAATCTGAGACAGAATAAAATGTCTTTGTGGAAATGTGGAAATTCAACCCAGGATGCAGAGATCTGGGGCAGCTTTCATAGAAAAGCTGACTCTTATAGTACCACTGGCAGTCAGGATATTGATTGAAGCTCTTCCCCTGTCACAGTGTCTCTTTCTTGTTTCTTTATAGACTTAGAGAGCTGCCTAATGTATCCTCAGTACCTCTGTCTGAAAACAACTTCTAAATTTCCTTATTTTTTTCACTTTAGACTATAGGCTGGGATCAGCCCTGCTTAATTTGTACCAAACCTATACCAATTGAGTCTCAAAATTAGAGCAATGGACAGATAAGTGGCTGTGACTACTGTGATAACCTGACTTCTCGTGTTTTAACACATCACTTTGATTTGCCTGGTGTTGGTTTTACAGTGACATATTTATCTCAGGAGTGCTCCAATACCAAGGATCCCATTCCATACCTTTACTGGAAATGCTATTTAATATGGCATTAATTATGAATATCTGAAGAAGTGGCTGAGAATAACCCCAATACAGTAGTTTTTACCTGAATTAAGGTATTGGAATCCTGTGTGACCATGACTAAACTCAAAGCATATCCCAAATTATGTAACAGGGTTTCAATTTAAAAATTTCAGTTCTTAAGCTTGCAAAAAATTTGTGAAATATAATTGTGATTTTGTGTGTTCTCTGGGATAAGCATTCATTGTTGGACATGGCATTCCAGAATCATCAGGCAACTTGGTTTGTAATCTGCTATGTTCTCTTTCAACTGTATATTGTCTCTTCTAACACTTTTACTCAGCTGTGAACTCGCGGAGAATTGAACATGTTCCTTTGTTCTGTGAGGTGCATAGTGCCTTAGAAGTAAATAGTATCTTCTCTCTTTCAGCCCGAGGGCTTTTCAAGCAGTCCAGCCCCCAGCAAGGATCTTCCTCTTTCTAGTCAGTCTTCTTTGCCCCAGAGCAACAACATAGCTCCTTTTGCCTCTGAAGTGGAAAACTTTCTCAAACGGTTTAACAAAGGCTCTCTTGTGGAGTCTTCAAACCAGGAGTTGTGTGAAGATGTGTATGAGTGGAACCCACTCTCTGGGCCTCCCAAAGACCAAACTTTGACGTTTGAAGAGAAGTTTGGAAATTTCTTAAGTCACAAAGAAAAAGTAGAGCCCAAATCAGAGCCCACTGATCGCCATACTGACTTCCTGCTGCCTCATGAGAGGGCCAGTCAGGATGGCAGTGGTTTCTCCCGAATTCTGGGCATGATGGCTGATTCTGTCAGTGCTCAGGAAAAGAGGAGGCGTAGCTTTCCTGACATTGAGGATGAAGAGAAATTTCTTTATGGTGATGAGGATGAGGAGACCAAAATTGAATCTCTCCCCATAGAGAGGCCCCCAGAGAGTTGTGGCAATGAGATAATAATACAGAAATTGAGCCCGCCTCCTTCTCCTGACCCAGCTGTCAAGACGGATCCTTTAGAAGAGCCAAATGCAGAGTATGCAAAGATCCACGACTTACTCAAAACCATTGGACTTGACATTGGTGTTGCTGAAATTGGAAAACTGGCTGTTCGTACCCAGGAACGCCTTCATGGCAAAAAGCTGGCATCTCGTTCTCCAGATCGTCGCTCTTCGGACACTCGCAGACTGGACGCTTGGGAGCTGCGCCGCAGCCGCAGTGACACTCGTTCTCCTGAGTCAGGCCAGCAGCGTTCAGCGTCACCTCCGGGCTCTTTCCAGCAGCTGAAAGATGCATCCTCCCTTCAGAAATCAGACTATACTAAGAACAAGGCAGTGGGACAGGAGATACCTCCACATGCACCAGAACAGCCTCTTCCTTCTGTCTCTCTCATTCCTTCAATTCCACCAGCTCCTCCTAGTTTGCCACCTACACCTACTTCTGTTTCCCAATACCAAATTCCCAACTATTCCCACTACACTGCAGCTCAAATGCCCCAAAACTATCCCCCTCCCACAATGGCTCCTGCAGGATACGATGCATATGGGCACTACATGGCATATGCAGCTCCTGGCTGGCCCATGTACCCTCCTGCCCAGCAGCCTAATCCTACGCTACCAGAAGCTCATGGTCTTCTTACTATGGCCATGTCAGCGAACCCCACACGTCCCAATCTCCGGGTGATCGAGACAGTCTCTCTGGGAAAGGATGTTCCTGATGTAAAAAGAGATGGTTCTGTGCTTGTTCAAGTCCCTACCACTCCTTCTCATTCCAAAGCACCCCTTCGTCTGTCATCACACCCACTCAAAAACACCACAGAAAGGATATCGGATGAAAAAAATCGGGCAGCTCAAAAGCAGAAGGTATGTTAGGTATTGTCATATTTCAGAATGTGTTGGGTTGCATGATTGGTGGGGTGGAAGCTTTTTCTCTTGAGGTGCATATTTTTTTTTTCTAGTTGCTCCAGTTTAAAACTAGTTTGACCTAGTTTACTTCCGTTAAAGATTTCTAAGCATTTGTCTGTATTAATCTGTGACACTTACAAAAAATGAATTTTAAATCTCCCAAAGTTGTATGCCATCGGCTATGGCAGAACAGATGAAATAAAAAATGAAGTTTAATTTCTTTGGACCAGCCAAAATCTTACAGGGAAAGCACATGGTTGCCACAACCTGGCTTTATTCTGCTGAGATTTAGATATTGAAATACCTGAAGATATCTGGAGATATGTAAAAATCTGAAGGGACAGTGTAAAGAAAATAAAATGGCTTTTTTTACTGATGTCCAGTGGCAGAACAAGAGGCACAAACTGAAATACAGGAAGCTCCATCTGAACATGCTACACTGTATAATATGTACCATGTTACCACCTATACCAGGTTATACCTGTATTAGACATTCTTAAATACATACTAAAGGATATCTTAATTCACCATCACATACAATCTTCCCTCTACATTTATATTAATTCTCTTAACAAAAATCACAACATGAGAAGAATTTAGGGAAAACTCTACTTGGAGGCTCTGACACCAGTTCAGGTCATGCATGTTAGTGTTTTCCTCTTGTAATTGTCTTGGTTTGTACAATAATTACAGAGTAGTGGGGAAGAATGTATTTTAAAATAGGAAACTAGTTACACAACTGTCAAAGAACTGGAAGATGCCCAAAAGTTGTTTACATTTTCAGACTGGTGCCCACTTGGTCTTTGTTGTTAAAATAAGGGCATAGAATTATTTGGGTATGTGGGGACAATTAAAAATCATCTAGTTCCAACCCCACTGCCACAGAGAGGGACATGTTCCACTAGACCAGGTTGCTAAGAGCACCATCCAGCCTGACCTTGGAACACTTCAGGGGTGGAGAGTCCACAATCTCTATGGGCAACCTGTTTCCATGCCTCACCATCCTCATTGTAAAGAAAATACTTCCTTTAAATCTAGTTTAAATCTACACTCTTTTAGTTTGAAACTGTTGACACTTTTCTGTGACTACAAACCTTGGTAAAATATCTGTATCCATTTTTCTTTCAAACTCCCTTTAGCTACTGAGGCTGCAATATGCTTTTACTGTAAGAGCCTTTTCTTCACTTTTATGAAGTGCTACATCAGCAAATAAGTGAGCTTCCACTACTTGCAGGAATAATAATTTCTTCAGCTGACACAGCTGAAATTTTGTTTTTAATGAAATTTAGTACTTTTGGAAGAGCTGTCTTGGCTAAATGTACGTGGTTTTCTCCTGCCCTGACATACCCTGGTAGCTCATCTGTGCATCTTGGTAGAACTTCTAAGGCTTTGTCTGCACTACAGAAATCTTTGACTTGGGCTTAATCCACTGGGTTTTTGCTGGGATGGCTTGAAGTATAAAAATTCACATGCTCCACTTGATGCCTCCATGGTGCAGAAAACCCAGAAGGAGAGAATGGTGCTTTGATGATAAAAAATACAGCATACAAAACCAAAATAATAATGAAAAAATTCCTTACAGTGTTTAAGATGTTGCTTAACTGTGTTGGTAGAACTACTTAAATAAGGATTCAGGGATCTTGCCAACACTGACATTGCTGTAGTAGAAGTGATTGTCTAGGGAAGTCAAGATCACTTGTTTGTTAAGGGAGGAGTCTGTAGTAAGTTTTAAGAGCCTTGTGAAGGTAAACAAACTGGGATTTGTCTCTTGAAAAAATGAAGCTGGAAAAGAAACTGAAAGAACCTTTCAGGTTTCATTTTAGTGTATTGCTTTGTTTCCTTCTATGAGAATCAATGAAAACCAGTGAAAAAAGGATTTGTGAGCTCCTGATGCCATGGTTTACCTTAGTGAACAAGAAACAAATTTCATCCTGATGTTTCATGTCAGTTTGAAACAAAATGTAACTAATAGCTAAAATGGGCCAGAGTCAAAGCAGGAGGCAAGGTGAAGGGCTGTGAAGGCTGATGGACCATGCTAGCTGTACAAATACTGCATGAGTTTTGAACAGCCACACGACATTGGTCTTGATTAGCCCTGTAAAAGATAGTCAGCTGAGCCTAAGGTCCTTGGGAAGTGGTGCAACAAACAGCAGTTTAGAGGAATACACCGCCCAAAGGAAAACAAATTGCCTACAAACTTGTTTGAAGCATGACCACACGATAGTTACCTTCAGATACAGAGGAGGAGATGTATTTATTGTGTTAAAATACTCAAGTACATTTTGGGAATAACGAGCAGTGTTCTGTGTCTGGAAAGCTGAGGTCTTCCTGTCATTCTTGCAAGACTCTTTAACTTGTGTTGGGAAGAGAAGAAAATCCAGACACCTTCCAATTTATTTAGGTGATAGAAGAGAGAGAAAAACTGAAGAATGATCGAGAAGCACGGCAGAAGAAGCTTTACTATCTCAAGACTGAATTGGACAGGCTTCGTAAACAGCAAGGTAAAGTGCATTACCCACCCCCACAACCCCTGCTTCTTTTTTCTCCCCCACTGGAATGTGTCACAAGTCCTAGTATCCAACAGGAGAAGGAGGACCAAAATAATAACAGTCTGTAATGTATTTTCATACTCCTGGCAATGCACAACTCTTGAGAAAGCAGTGACCTAGTTACTATATTAAGATCAGTTGCATCAAAATTTGAGCAAACAGCTGCTCTTGCATCTTCTTGCCTTGATAAGCTAAAGGAATTGTACCTTATGCATTTTCGTGCTTCTTTAGAAGAAGTGAGAAACAGTAACTGAAAATGTTATTGTGCCTTTCAATTTTTCATGAATCTTATCTGGAGATGGAAAAGTCCTCTCTCAAGAGAGCTAATTTTTTTGTATCTTTGAATCTTGTTTGGTCCAAGTAAATAGTTAATTCCCTTACCTTTGGAAAATGATAGTTTCAGGTTAGAATATGCAATTTAACTTTTGCTTGTTTAGTCACACAGGGAAATAATGATTATTAAGTTGATACTCTGGAGGATTATGGTGCCTCTCTTAGGGTGTGTGTTATGGTAGTCCTTATAGAGGCACATCATGCAGATTTAGTGATGTTGTACCTGAGAGTCAGTTCCATCCTTACAGCTTTATAGTGAAGATTTAGCCATAAAATTTTATATTAGTATTTTACTTATTGCTGGAATTATTGTACGGATCTAAAGTCAGTTTTCCTGGTGCATTTCTGACTCTTCTGCTTCCTTGATTGGCTCAGGAGAGATGTTGAGAAAAAAACGTCGTGAGAAGGACGGACACAAAGACCCATTGTTGGTTGAGGTGAACAGACTACAAGAGAATATTATGAAGGAGATTGCAGAGCTGCATAAAGAATCTGATGCAGCCGACAAGAAGCAGTCTGAGCTTGACAAAGTAGCACAAATCCTGGGGATTAACATATTTGAAAAACCCCGGAAACCATCTGTGGAAACTAAAGATTCTTCAGAAAAGAGCAGCAAGTCAGAAAATGCAAAAAGTGTAGAGAAAACATCTTCCTCCAACAAGGTAAAGTCTTACAGTTTGTGTTCTGATCATTTTCCCACTAAGAGAAGAGGGCACTGGGGAGACAGCTGGTCCCAAACACTTACTAAAGGATCATTTTATATCATTTGTTATCACATGTCATACACTGGCTTTTGCATGCAGGTGAGAGTCAATGTATCAGTGTATATAATGTCCCTCAGGTTTTGTGCAGTTCAGCACCACTTACTGGTTTTTATCTTGGTTTTGCTGAGGTGTTGGTTGGATTGAACAGTATCATGAGTGTGCGTAGCTGTTTGGTCTCAATACTATACCAGGAGGACAGACCTTTTTTTCCCCTACACAATTTCTGTCATGGTCTTTCAGGGAGGAGTGTTTATAGCAGCAAAGCTCTCTGAAAGTTGGGAGCGTGTTGGTCTTCTCATTATCTTGGGTAATGATAGTAACAAATCACGGGACTTAAAGATGATGGTCAGCGTAACGTGTTTTTTATGTACATGTGTTCTCTTAAGAAATATCAGTATGGTCTCTCTGACATGGTCTGTACTACTCTGTGCTGGATGTACCATAACAGGCTTACTGCATGCCAGAAGATAGTTTTACTTTGAAAGTAGGATGGATACTACTGCTACCTACTGAAAGGTTATGCTTGTATTCAGGAAATCAGTTATCCTGCTTTTCAGATGTTTACTCAGATATGTAACAGAAATAGCTAATGTGAAATTGCAGATGAATTTTCTGTAGATCTTAGCATATATATTTTTTGCAGGGAGGAAAACGTTAGTAGGATAACAGGTATAAGGAAAACTGAGAGGGCACCTCATCAATTTATCTGAAGGGAGAATGTCAAGAGCGTAGACCCAGGTTTTTCTTAGTGATGCTGAGCAATAGGACAAGAGCAGAAACCAGTGCACAGGAAGTTCCAGCTGAATGTGAGGAAGAACTTTTTTAGTGTGTGGGTGACTGAGCACTGGAACAGATTGCCCAGAGAGGTTGTGGAGTCTTCCTCACTGGAGATATTCCAGTACCGTCTGGACACAATCCTGTGCCATGTGCTCTGGGATGACCCTGCTTGAGCATGGAGATTGGACTAGATGATCCACTGTGGTCCCTTCCAACCTTACCCATTTGGTGATTCTCTGTTTCCTACAAAGTCACTCAAATCTGCTTATCCTTTAAAATTTTCCTTATGCTTTATTGTGGTCTGAGAACTCACTAGGTACCTTTAATTTAAAGACTTCCTTTTGTTTTTTTGTTGTTTCTTGAAACATCTCTGAAGTTTACTGTCCACTTATTTTAACAAATCATTTGCTTCAGTCACCAATTCATAAAACTAAATCGGCAAAAATGTTTGTCATGTTCTACATTGCATTAAGTTATATTGTTTTCTTTTCCTGAGATATGCACGTGTGAATATATTTTTTATTGTTTTAATTTGCGTTGTCTGTGTCGTCCAAACTCATAATGACTTGATCTCCTTTTCATAGTTCCTTATTTTAACATGGAAAATTGTGAGTTCTGGACAGGAACATTTAATATTTTCATACATATGTAGGCACATAGGACACAGCCTTCAGCCTGTAAAATTCACATTGTAGTTCTGATTGTTAACTTTTTTTTCATGAAAAGAAAGATGGTGCAGGCCTTTCAGCAATGAGATTGGTTGACTCTGCCAACCTGAGGGCAAAAGCCTTTACCTTTCTACTTATTTGCAAGGTACCTTGTGGTCCCTTGCTGCTGACCCTGTGTCTGTGTGTTGTAGTTACACAGTGCAGAGGTGAAGCCAGTGTTACTGTGCTGAACAAACAGATCACCCTGTCTGGGCTCTAAATAGTAGCAAATTATAAAGGCAGATTTGAGCTGGGGTAATGCACAAACTGGAGTTAAGAGTGGGCTGTCAACCTGTCTATCTGAGAAGCATTGTCTTTTTAAAGTTCTAATTGAGATAGTATTTTTATAAGTGTATGTCTATAAATAACATAAACATTGATGCTTGTGTGACATTGTGAAAATCCTTCCATGCACCTTCTGCAGATCATAAGTTGATCTCATTGTTCAAGAGAATGTCTGCTATGTTCTTGCTGACAGAATACGTGCAAATATTCATTGGGTCACTTCTTATTCTGCTACCAAGAACTCGATTATATTTGGATATGGATATTTGTGAGGTGCATAGTGGCCTGGCTGTCTCTTCATTCTTTGATTTACAATGCATGTTGTGGGGGGTGGTGTTAAGGAATTTAAAGTAAGGCAGATGTTATTTGACAATTTTGAATCTGCTTAAATAAATTTGTTCTGTGCTGGTAGTGAATGACTTAGAAATCATGTAACCAACACG